>JXOV01013109.1:6908-42951 GCA_001014945.1 Clogmia albipunctata
GTCATAATTTTTTTAACTTTATATTTTATTGGCATATATTTTTTAATTATTTTTTAAAAAATGGATTTTTGAAAAACAATTAATTTTTCCCCGAATTCACTCATTGTGTACGACTGACATATAGTTACTTTAACATATTTCATTAAAAGATGTTTTGAAAATGCTTTAGTAATTTATATATTATCACTCAAAGTTAGTGTGCCTAAAGGCCCGCCTGGGCATTTAAGGGTTAAGAAATAATTCAGTTATTCTTAAGTACTACTTTACCATCACTATAAGTCTTTCAAATCAATTAGCAAAGTATAGGTACTTAATAATAATATTTCCCACAACATTCCGATATGGAACAAGGGGTAGTCTCAAGCTCAACCAATGGGTGTTAGACTTTTTCATGACTCTTTGTTTTCAGTTGCAGTAGTTAATTAATATCACCTTGACCGGTTGTAAACGAATCCAGTCAAGTATAGGTACTTACACAGTTAAATTTATAAAACAATCACAATATTCAAAATCCTCTTAATTATCCAAACAAATAATACTTAAGACTATTGTCTATTTATTCTAGCATTTTATCAATTCTTTTAATTTGAAACCAATGTTTACGCAAATCCATTAAAATAATTATTACCTCATTACATACGAAAGGCATAAAATAGTCAATAGTCATCGTTATTTAAAAGTCGTATTGTTCTACGAAAAGAATTACATTGAAAGCTATTAATAAATCTAGTGTAGAAAAAATCAGAAATTAATATTGAAATTTTTAAGAACAAAAGATAAGATATTCAATAAGTATTTAAAGTATCAATTGAATAACATATCTTTAGGAAGCATTTTAAGAGGCCAATATTTTATTTAAATGAGGGGATCTATTGGGTTATTTTATTAAAAGAAATATATGGCCAAGTAAAATTTCAATTAAAATTTAAAAACTGATTGTGTCTACGCTTTAAAAAAACTAATAAAATTTTATGATTTGCAAAAAAATGAATTCTAATTATACTAATTACACTCAAATTAAAGCTTTTAAGCACAGTCAATTAATAAGAAGTGATTAAAAAAACTCTCTTTTACAATTCACTTCAAACTAATATATTTCTTATAACTATGTCAAACTTTTTTGTTTATTTCTTTTCCAATTTTTGCCAAAATCCTCGTAATTAAGCAACCTAACATAAAACTGATCTAAAAAAGAATTGCAAATCAATCACAAATTAAGTCAATGACAAGGCCTTCATCAGCAGATTATATCAATTATGAAAACCCGTTTATTGCAAACTTAATAACAGGAATTAATTACTAAACGTCACTTTAGCACATAGAGAGTACTCTTGTAGCTCGTCAATTTGCATTGACTCCACTTTGAGGCAAAGCTCTCGATTGAAATAATCATAAGCGCCTTGATTAAGTTTTACACGCAAATTCACGGTTCTATTTGCTTACCATACAAGTTTATATTTGCGATAGACCATAATTAGGAGTTTAGTTATGTCAGATAGACGGAGAGAGAGAGGAATAATAAAAATAATGGTACAGTTTTCATAAGGTAATTGGTCTTGTAGCCCTCCGGTGATTGACGGGCATTGTGGCGAATGAAAATTGCCATGTGTGAAATGGGATAATGATTCGACAGTGGCCGGGGAGTGTCGGCCACAATATTCTATAATTTATTAGGTTCTCAAACAAATATTTTCTTTATTTAATGGATAAATTACTAACATTGAACTTCTTCTGAAAAGTGGCTAGGCCTGTACTGCCCTTGTATGCGGTGTCGAATGGCGGCCCTAATAAACACTTTTATCCTATTCCTTCACTAAACATATAAAAATAATTTTAATTACTACTATATATATCTATAGCAATAGAACCAGTAATTGTGATAGGAAGGGAAAGCTAGGGCGATATACGAGGAGGGGCGTATGGCTGTACACCATACACCTGTTGATACGTTATCTTGCACCGTTAAAACGATCTTATTCATGTATTTATATATGAATAAGAGCTATAATCCCTGAGCGGGTTCTGCGCCCAACTTACCAATACCAATACCAATTTAAGGGATAGAAATTAATTTACACGAATTCAATAATATTTTTAAAAAAACCTTTATTTATTTATTTTATTCCTTCTTTAAAAAAATTAAACCTATCTATTTGCTTTATAGTAAATTTTTAAAATTCAAAAAGTCATAAAATACAACATTATTTTATTTTATCAATTACATTTTACTGTTGCATAATTAAAATTTCTTGGCATTTTATAGTTACAAAATTAAATTGAAATTGTCTTCTTCAAGATATATGTTTCTTTATATTTCACTATGTTTTTCATTGTAAGCAGATTCTTCTAATAATTAAGTATTGTTAAATAAGTACCTTTCAAAAATGAATGAAATATTAAATTTGATAAAAATGTTTAAATGCACCATGAGTTAACACATGATCTACAAAAAGATTGATTCTTCTTTTGTAAAGCAATATTTTTATATAAGAAACTTATTCCACCACCCAATATTGAACTTACCGCATAATGTTGGACCAGTGCGGCTCATTTTTGGCGGCATCCACCGCATGGATCGCCTTCACCAGCAGATAGCAATTACTTTCGGCATATTCCACAAAGACGAGCAACAGCTTTAATGACGTCTTAACTACCAGCCGATATTTGGAGGCGATCAGCGAATACAGCCACTGTACTGTCGGTCCATTTTTCATTACGCCATTCATTCCGTCGACATAGAGCATGACCTGCAAACGGGACGAGATAATGGGTCATTAATAAATCGGGTCATTAAGCCACGAGTGCTGATGGGCGCCACTTTACCTGCCCCAGGGCTCGCAGAATATAGTTCTGGTAGTTCTGATCCGCTCCACTGCCCAACTGTACCAAACAGTTGAGCCCACCCATCGCCACGAATCCATGCACCAAGTCCTTGTCATCCTGGAAGATCTGCTTCAATGACGACAGTGTCCGCCTCAAATCACGACCTTCTGTCGATAACAGTTTTTCTGGAAAGAGAAAAAAATCATTAGTTCTTGCGGGTATAGCATTTATTCTCGTATATTCGTAGCTACTTATATTTCTTCGGTTAAAAGAAAAGTGTGATTTAAAGATGTCTTTAAGCCACTACTGCTTTTTCTTTAAAAGTGTTACAACCGTTTAAGATTTCTATCTTATTAAAATTGATTAAATCACATAGAAATAAATTTCATTGTAAATGCTTAACTATATAAACCAATGTTAAAAAAATAACTCCATATCCAAGGAAGGTATCAATCCTCTCTTTCATTATCTAAAAGCTGAAACAACAACCAAAATTAATCGAGAATTAAATTTTTGAAGAAAAAAACTATCATTTTTTAGGGATTTGTTATTTGTTTAATATTTAATGCAACGTTATGAATAAAAACAATATTTAACATTAGGGTTATTTAAAATTACGAGTATAGCGAGTATTTTAAAGAAGACTCCTCGTCTTATCTACCTTGTTGTATAAATAACTCTGATTAGGTTGAGTTTGTGTTATTATTCAAATATTACAAAATTAGTTTTTTGAAATAACAAAAAGATCCCATTCATTATACAAATTGCATAATGAATAGTTTTCAAATTTCAATAAATAAACTCCTTTTCTTGAACTCTTACATAAAAGCTACATCAGTTTATTAGATATTTTATTTACGTTGTAGGAACATTAGCAATAACGAAATATTTATTGTTATACGAAAATATCAATGTATACATTAAAGTTTGTAATAAAAATTTGTATATTAGTTCAAGGTGTTTCAAATGATTTTAATATTGAAAACCACTGAATTTTCATGCGAAATAAATTAATATGTAATTAACCGTTACACAAAGGTTTTCCTTTATTATACACACACTTATACTCAGATATTTGATTAGAGCACTTTTTAATGAAATCGTCAACATCTCTGGTATTTCCTACAATTTGGGAAAATATTTTTTAATTGAATTAAGGTGTTAATTTAGAGCTTGTTTGTGCAAAAATATTGAAATTTGTTTATCTACCGGAAATTTTAGAAGACAAAGACTGTAGCTGCTCCATATTGCTTTTGTAAAATCGTTACTTTTACTTAAATACACTTTCAATTTCAATTATTTTTTAAGTGTTTTATCGTATTTGTGTAATCTATATTAAAATATTAAATTTCACTATCTTCTTCAATTTCCTGGGTTCTTTAAATTGCCATAATTGATTAATGAAATTTTATTATATTTTTGTAAATAGAGAAATATATCCTTATTTAATTTATATTAAACAAAAAATAATAATATATTGTTTCAATTGCCATATAAAATCTAGTAACCTCGAATTTTATGATGGATAAATCATATTTTAGTAATATATCCAAAAGTAATTTGAGCTGTAAAGTAGTAGTTTATGTAATATCCATAAGGCCTATTATCTTAAAAATAATTATTAATGAAAATTAATAAAGGCTAATCAAAGTTTAAAAAATCAAACATTTTCAATATTTTCTTAATATTTGCACATATCTCTTATCAGCAAAAGTAATGTAAAGGATTTTGATAAAATTTTAAATGCTGAAAATCTAGACCTGTCTAAAATTGAATTACTACACTTCTTTTATAAAGGAGAACTACTTTAATGGCATTTAGTTAAGTCCATCCGTTTCTTAACTTTTTCATTTGGAGAAAACCTGTGTGTTTTCACAAATTCACTAATATTGAAAATATTGCGAAAATTATAAGCTTTGTTTATAACCATAATTCCCAAACAAAAATGCTTAATCCGATTGCGGGGATTAGTTCCGTTCCATTCGGGTGGAGCAAATTATTCACGAGTCACAATCGCCTCCATTAGCCAAGACCAAGTCTATAATTTGCATTGGGCACGAGTCCAAACAAAGTCACTATCGACGAGTAATTGCCCAAATGATACGGTCGATCCCCCGCGCGCTCTGTTTTAGAGCCAAACCGTTGCTAATAGAGAAGAGATTAGTCCACCACCGAGAAGATCGTGATCATCCATAAATTTCATTATGAAAACTCGATCGTTTGTGGCGATTTATTAATGAAATAATAATCATGAAATGGGTCAAAATGTGAAGGAAACTGCCGATTTCATTTCTTGTTACCTTGCGATCGTTTTGTTTGTTGTCTTGAATGCACGCCCGCCTGCCTGTCCAGCCTAGTAAAAGTCCAAGCGGAGATGCCGACAGACAGAAATGAAAGTTTAGAATTGTTTCCGTTTATCCAATAATGGTACACTACACACAAAACACAGAGAGTACAATAACAATTGGAGATGCAAATGATCAAGAATGGTTTCTAATTGGTTGTGGGCCGCCGCGAGGAGAAAGAGATGCCTGTGAAGATGTGGTCTATGTTATTGGAATTCCGGTTGTTGTCGGTTAATTGGACTTTCAAATTCTGGACACGAAGGCTCTCGATCTCTATAGTGTACAACAACACCCCCTTGATCATGATCTAGCGTCTCAACATTCCTTGAAGATCGTCCCGAGATCTCCATTTCAACTGCCCAAATGGGCTGATTAAGAGGTGATAAACAATTCCCTTAGTAATGTAATACGTTACATCTCAAGGGTTCTCCAACTCAGCCTTAAAACCATAGACATGGTCATCACTTGACAAAACATCCAATCCAAACAAAAATGCAGATCGTTGATCGCTTCAAGTATCTGAAACACAATGGCGGAGTGGATCGATTTTGATTGATACTTTCTGGAACAATGATGATGACTTGAACATATTACACAGACTGAACTGACCTTCTATTACTACATAAATCGAGAGCCGGAGACGTGAATTGACAGCCCCATCTTTTGATCGTCATAGTGATCGGACAACAACGCAACGATCGGTCAACAACATAAATGACGACTGTCAGAAATTGGGACGAAATGTAGGTCAAATCTTTGCCAAACTGACTCTGCTAACTAACACGGGACTGACAGACTGACACAAGACCTAATAGGCTGCGCAACAATGTTTGTATATTAAATGATCTCGGTTATATAACAAATGCCTTTATCTCTCGTTCTTTTGTCGCCAGACGATTAATAAGCGATCGTAATCTCAGTACAGCAATTTCTTTCTTAAACGTGTTTCTTCTATCGTCTAAGACTGGAGTGATGGAGGGAGAGAGAAACAGATAGTAGCTGATTCCGTCTTAAAATTTATCTATCATCACCGGACTTGAAATTTTCAACTAGAAATTGCTACCAGTGTTTACGCGACCGCGATCACTGAGACGCAGACTAATGGCAAGGAAATAAAAATGAAGATGATGACGATTGCGCTTAGATATACACTGCTAAAACACGTCTCTACGCGTTAAACATTCGCTGTGTAATCGAATAAATCAACGAGGAAAGTCCATCAGGGAGTTGCTGTGCTGTCGGTCTTAACTTGTGTACAAATGTATGTTAGATAAGAGCTCTCTGTTCATCTTCTTTCAATGACAATTTGATTTATTGCACGATAAAGACCCGGTTTCGTTCTTTCCTTTTCTCCCTCTATCTCACCACCTCTCTCCCCATCTGCTCCAGAAGCTTGTCCACTTTCAAAGGAGCAGCTGACTTTTGAAAACACTTAAATCTGGTAATTCCATTATTAATTGCAGTCAAAAATAAAGTTATTTTTATTTATCACTCTCGCTGATAGGATTTATTTATTAACCTTTTTAAAGGTGATTTTCGCAGATTTATGCCATTTATTCAAAAATAATCCTCTCCTGCCTTTTTTCTTCACTCTTTAATTTATGTCTTTCCTCTTTTTGCTGTGGCGGGGCGCTGCTTTTTGAAAAGAGTAAATTGAAAAACGAGATTGAAATCTGTACTTCTCAATCAATTTGTGGAAATTATGTATATAAATATTTACTTCCTCTTTCCAATTGCCACACTGAAAGCATTGCTAGATAAACCTCCTCTGGACACACAGAAACCATCAATCTCATGCATGCAGATATTCCCGTGAGAGTTTCCACAAACACACATGGCCGAGTTACTTTTTTGTTTTTATTTAAATTGATGATCGACTAAAACCCATTTTTGCTTTTGCATTGAATTTAATTTGCCAAGTTCACAATCATGCGGTGTCAGTCAATGGTAAAGAGACAGAGACAGGTTCCAGGAAATGGTGGCAATAGTTTGAGGGGCTCTCTTGGAATTCGCTGATCTGCAGTAGCGCTCGATCCTCCGTTACATGATCACCTCTTTGCAGTCATGAACCGTCCCCGATCAATTGAATTGCACATTTCCGAATTCTCCATATCTCTCTCTCTCTCTATCTTGGTCTTTCCGCCATGGTAATTACAAGAATGACAGAGCACAACCAAAGTGACCAGTAACATAGATTCTCCGCTGATTATATTTACAAATACCCAGAGCCATGGCTGCTGCTGATCTTCTCTCCAAGCAAACAATGCCGGTGCGAAATAATTTCTAATTTCCTTGAAAATATCGGTCGATTCGTGTCTTCGTCTTCAACTACCAGAGCTTTGGTATCTGGTGAGAAAGAAAATCCGACCAATTTCTTTCTAAATCGTTCAATTTCTGCATTGTTTCCCAATTCAATCCACCCAAATTCAAATTCTGATGGATAATGAGAGAGAGAGAGAGAGAGAGAGAGAGAGAGAGAGAAATAGAGACATACAGAAGAGGAATTACCAATAGACCCACAAAAGACCTCAAACACAGTCCGCAATGACTCAGGAAAATGCTTGGAGCGACTAGGGACGGGAATCGGGTCAGAACAGCGCCAATTATCTGTATATCACCGATCTTGTATTTGTTTTATTCCTCTTCTTATTCTTCTTTAGATAAATCAATAATTAACGACTCGTAAACATGATTAGTGTGTTACGACCTCTATTTAATAGAAGTCAATCCAATTAGAAATGCTTCTCCTAATAGATATATACACAACATAGCTGATAGGCCTATAATTGTTTAACATTCAAATCTTTACAATCACAAGCATAATGTGTATTTTAAAATATGTGCCTATATGTGATTATTTCACACATAAGGACCGGTACGATTAAAGAAGTCCTCGAAACTAAAATAAAGAAATATCTATTATCATTCACAACAACATATCTGGAAATTTACAAAAATGGGTCAATCTTTAATAATCAGTAAAAGAAGAAGATTTAATTGAGAAAGTTCAATCAAAAGTGTTGTTATTGTTTGTTTTTGCAAAAGAGTTAAATTAATTTCCCACCCAAAACAATTTTAATTACCCTTGTTTAAAACAAACCGACACACAATTTCCCCAATATATAAACGCGTCTTCGTTTCATTTCACAATGCGAATTAAATTGCGAATTGTGTATGACCTCCAGTTTCCGGCTATGAGAAAATTAATACAATATTATCTATTTAACTCGGAGCGAAAATTCGCGTTTCCCCATCTACATATAAAAGCTAGTTTAGCCCCGACTCTTTCTTAGCAGACGCTTTAATTTCGCAAAACTGAGGAGAATCGTTTTAATTGAATGAATCTGTAAACGGTAAGGAGAGTGAGAGAGGGAATTCGTCTTAGATTCCAGACGGTTGTGATTCATTTGAAAAGCTCTTGTTTTGTTGTTCCAGTTTTTAATTTATATACAGGCTAAACGCCCTTTCACCTTTGCACTCGTCGGAAGGAATCACGAGCAGACACTGCCCCGGTTGTTGTTGTGCTACAGGAAAAATCGATATATTGGCGTCTTGAAGCGAGAAAAAATGGGGCCAAGGCGCTGGCTGCCATCTAATATAATAATGGTCAGAACACAGAACACAACTATTGTGAAATTGCTGTTTATGGCTCTCCAGTTTCTTTCTCGGTTCGGTTTACAAGAATCACTGCGGGCTATAAATTGGAATAATTGAAGGCAATAATCATCACTAAATATCAATTTTACGCTCCTCCAGTTTATAATATTCACACACTGGATTCGGAATTGGGTCACTTGAACCAACTCCATGCAACAGCTCTAATGGTTCATCAAACACACCAAAAAACAACCAAAGCAGCAAAGTACAGTTCACCAAATCGAGGCATATAGCGTCGAGATGGAGGTGAGTAATTGGCCAAATTTGCGCGCCTAATTTCACACATTGAGATTAAACAATTACACTCATTGGGCAAGATGATGATTATGGCCAAATGATGCCATTAATAATTAAGACACCATTTATCGAAGACCGAAATATGAACCACCTTCCGGTCACTACTCCACTCCACATTTGTATTCCATTCCACTTTGATCGTGTATTGCTGCTTTGGAAATGCCTGAAACGTGCAAACTCCTCAATTGATGGTCTTCGGATTAACTAATAAAATCATCATTACATCAATAAATATTTGCTGGTGGTTTCTGTTTGCTCTGATGACGTGGTCATCGTCTGTCCGTTGTCATCATCGTAATGGAGGATGATGAGATCATTAACCCGACAAAAGACGAGGATTGCTGATTATGAATAAACTAATTAATTTCGAAAAGTAAGTTTTGAAATCTGCCCGTTTAGCCGCTGCTGACCAAACACTGGTGCAAACAACTCTCTGCGCGCTCTGTCCCAACCAGAACTCATCTCTCTGCTGAGCCGTGGTGCAGCACCATGGCTTTTACTTTCCGGCTGAGGTAATTCACTTTGATCAGCTGTTTATCTTTCAGTATTGTACAACACCACAAAAAACTACACAATAAATGGCGTGTGCAAAGTTTGGCGGATATTTGCTCAATTATTTTATATTATAATATTGCCCAAGATTGGACAAGTGGCTCTCGCATTTGCATATGGAAGCACTTGGTTCGGGAAGACAAATCGCCAATAATAATATTTAGAAAATTTATTTTAAATGCAAACTATATTTGCACATATGTACGTAAACTAGACAATTCAAAGGTTTCAACACCGACCGGCACCCTGCTTTCGAATGTTGTGTTGTGTCGCCAATGCTGTTTGCAAATTAATTAGACAGTCAATCGACAATCACTCATGTTTAATTAAATTTGTTCAAATAATATTATTAATGGAATAATACCCGAAAAAGACCAAACGTACAATAGTTGAAATGCTCTGTCACATCACAATTGTCAAAATGAAGGTTATCTCGACACTAAGAAATTTCAAGATTGGTTTATGACAATTGAGTTTGATTTGATTCAACCAAAAAACTAATTACTCTGGTCAAGCCATTATAAAGCATATTGCTATATTATTAACTTTAACTATAATAGATCTATTAAATGTAATTATGCTTATTAAAAAATAAGGGGAAAACAAACTTTTATTAGCATAAAGTTCAATAATGTCTCGCTTAAAGACCTTGTTGTATATATGCCTAACTACTCATACAAGACCATAGTCAAATAGATTTATAATCACTGGTTTGTTTAATTTGAATACTAAATTTATTCTAGCAAATAAAAAACTGGATGGAACTTTTTTAATTAAAAAATGAGGTAAGACAATCCCAACTGTGTCGAAATGGTGCAAACAATGTATTAATAATTAATTAATTTCCAAAGAATACAACAACAAAAATACCCTCGCACAGCAGATGTCCCATCGAGGAAAAGGGGATCCCAATTCCATTAAAAGTACCACCCATGTCGATCGATCGGCATAAAAAATGTCATTTTATAGGCAAATTTGTTCAAAGAACGATCGATCGATGGGCCTAAAAGAGAAAAGGTGAATTGATTTCGCTGCCATACGAAACGCACAGTAGGGGTCGAAAGAAGCCGAGTCACAACATGTCAATTGGAAGGCGACCCAACCAGAAGACGACAACAGCAAATGTTTCCACGACCCGCAATTCAGAAGCTCCATTTTCAGGGCTAAACAAGTGTAGTAGCTTTTCGATTAAGAGGTCGAGAACAACGAAAGTAAAGTCAAGGACTCCCATCCAATTGGCGACGCTCTGCGAGACAGATAGAAAAACCTATTGATCACGCACACCCAACTCTATTAGACGAGCTGCGTGGTGGTGCTAAATTGAACCAGATTTAATTGAAAAGAGTAAGAAAAAATGTAAGCAAATCACCCAAGCACCGCACCAAAGCCAAAGTGAAAAGAAATTAAATCAATTGTTTGCCATTTAACAATGAACTCCAATCACATATTGAGTCGGGTTTCACTTGCAAAATTCGCACGTACGAGTGACACTGAAAGTGTTTCGCTGTGATTGTGCTTATTCAATTACTGTACGGTTCTTCCTTCACTTTCAAAAAACAATAAATTCCAATACTGATTATAGTATAATCAAACCCATAAAAATAATTGTACGTATATTTTAACTAAACTATATATAATAAATCGATTAGAATAACTAAAATAAAATATATTTATATGGAACTCGTTAATTTTGAATTTATACAAATACTCGTAGTTATTTTCAACAATAATTTAATTAACTTTAAGGTTTTCAAATTCGACCTCTAAGCGAAACCATGTGACTTGTTTGCCACAATCATATGAAACAAGTTAAATAAAGACGCATGATAACAAGCCACGTGCGATATTAATATCAAATATAAAAGCTATTCATACAACTAGATCGATAACAGCTTTTTGTGCTACAAGGCTGTAAAGTCAACTGTTTTTTAACGAGTGAAACGAGTGTGAACCGCGTATGAGCCGAAGGCGAAAGTTTCATCGTTTCCGAGTTAAAAAAAACAGGACTTTACACCCGAGCAGGACATAACGTTTTTTGCACTTCACTCAAGAGTACTGAAATTTTTACAATTTCACATTAAATTTTATTATTTACTAGGAAAATTGAAAAAATGACAAATGACAAATGTTTCAAATGATATCTTTACTTGTAAAGTTACCGTTAACGGTTGAAATTCCTCTTAACTACTTGCTCATAAGTCAAATGCATATTTTATTGTGACACGAAACATTTTTTTGCTTTAATTTAGGTAAAATAATTTTCCATTTAAAGCAATATAAGACCATTACTATAATTAACTTACATTTCAGTTTAGCAGATTTATCTTTGATATTTACGTAATGTGCCAAAAATCGAACAATAATAACCAAATTATATGCAGAAGGTTCTTGAAACGGTAAATATTAAAATTTTAAAACAGGAAACATTGATTAATTTGAAATATAATCACGGTCCTATGGCATAGCCGAGACCAATATTTTGTGTAGTTTAAAGGCAACAATGGCGACCAAATTTTGACTTGAGAGACAAATTTGTTGGAAAGTTTATGACATTTTATCCACTAGTGAGAAAAGAATTCCAAATTTTTACTGAGTACCATAAAGTGAAACATTAAGAAACTCAAATGGATATCGAAAAGCGTATGTTTCGATATGGGAGTGCAAGCAATATTATTAAACACTAGAATTCTTAACAGTCACGAGCATAGCAAGTGCTGAAATGATACACAATTGTATGCATTTTTAAAATAAATTAACACGAAAATCTAAAGAAAACATCGATTGGACGATTGGATCTCTTGGACGTATTTATTTAGTTTTAAACCATCCCGAAAGAACTTAAATTCACGTAACTTTTGACTGAAATCCAAGTAATTTTGCCCCCCTCTAACAGAAACGTTTCTTTTAATTATTTTTATTTATTAATTTCATTTTATTAAAATACATAATTAAAAGAATCGAATAATTTATAATAATAATATATTGAATAATTCGGATTTACAAGTCTTTAAATTAAGGAATTCTTTTTATAATTTAAAACAATAAAATGCATTGAATATAAGAAAAATGCACTTTATTGTAAAACCATCCCCTAATACAGTTAAGCCTAACACAACAAAACTGACTTCCATATAAATTTAATGGATTTCTTTAACGAATGTCACACTTTAATAATAAAGAAAATGCACTAGTGCTTTAAAACCGTTTTTGACAGAACAAATTTTAGTGCAATAATATTTTTTTGCAACAAAAATGCATAGATATAAATTATTAGTTCTTAATAGACTTAAATTATCTAGAGCTTTAGAAACAGTTTTAATGCATTACGCATTGTTTTAAAATAAAAGTGTAGCCTTCGTAAATTGAAAATAAATCCCAATTTTGTGTTAAACCCACGCAAAAATAAACTACTCTTATATTTTTGACTAATCAAAAGAGGTATATTACATATATAGATTTTTAATTGTAAAATGAGAAATTGATTTGGGAAAGAATTTCAAAGAATGCTTTGTATTAAGCAAAAAATGAAAATAATTTATTTATTTATTTATTTATATAATAATTTTTATAAACAATTTCTAAATTAGACAGAATTTAAAGCCATACGACTTGGTAAAATGAACAAGCACGGTTACCAACCACGTGAGATTAAAATATATTATTTTTGTATGTTTAAAGAATACCAATTATTAATACAAATTATTGATGCTTAATGGACTAGAACTATGTCTATTATTTGAAAGCATGACAAAAACTGTTCATTAGAATTGTAAAACTTCCGTAACACTATCGCCAAAGAAATGTTCTAAGAATTTAATAATGAAAAGAATCGTGTTTATTATTTCCAGAACCATAATTTGTATCATCAGGAAACAGAATTGCAATCCCAAGAATTGCTCTTTGGATCGAAAAAGAAATTGAGATTTGAAAAATCCGAAGCGGTAATACGAAGTGGAGGGAATAATATCATTCGGGTACAAAAACCGCAGCATATATTTGTAGAACAATACGAAAACAATTTCCTTAATTATTGCATTGTAAAATTGTTTGCTAATTTCTCATATGAAATTCACTTCTTCCGAGAAATACAAGGCAGAGTTGAGCGATTATCACGAACTTAATTGATTTCATTCTCTGGAGCGCGCGGGCTCTATTAAAGGCTGAAGAATAGCAAACGAATCATCATATGAAGAAATCGACCGGGGCAAATGGAAAAAGTACGGGCTGACATCAAAGATCATAATTCTTGGTCAATGCCAGAGGCTTCGAATGGGATTCCCACATTAAATTGATTACCAGTTATTGGCGCTAATTTTCACAGGATTAATTCTTAATCCGCTTTACGTGGGAATGACTGCTCCACAGAAAGAAGAAAGAGAGCTCCCCTCCAGTCATATTCGCCATTCACCACTAGAAATTGCATCTTTAACCAATCAATTTTATAATGCGCTGAAAAGTGTTTTGCGAAAACAACATGAGTGATGATCAATCATTTTGAAGAATGATTGTTAAGAAAATTCTAATGATAATACTTAAAAAATTTAAGTTTAATCATATATTCTAATAGAAAGTAGCAATCTAAAGTATTTAAAATAAATTTGCCCGTTTAACCATTAAATATTTAAATTGTTTAGAGTATCAATAAATGTATAAAATATTATTAATATTTTAAACCAATTAAAGCGCCTATAACAATTAAACTCATGTATGATCATTAAATTTCATTTAATCCTCAAAAACATTAATATTAATGTGTGAAATTATTGTTTTTGACACCAATACAATAGAGTGTTTAATTGAAAGTATTTTTATGATTTAAGCAATTACTAATTTAAAAAAAACAGTTTTTGACTTTTAAGAAATATCAGGACAAAAATACAAGCTAGTTCATATGAAAGAAATACGAATGTAGTAGCTGTATAGCCCACACCAATGGTTTTAAAAAATATCTTTTTATTTCTCTATGGATTAGACAACAAATTACATCAAAACTTAAAATTCAATAGACCAGAATAATATTTTAGTGAAAAAATTAAATTACTGTTTAGTTTTGATATTTATTTTTTTTTTGTTTTCTGTTTTTATTTTTAGATTTGAATTCATGGAACTGAAGAGATATTCATTAAAATAATGATTTTATGTGAAAAATAAATGTTATGATTAGTGTTCTGTTTATTTTACGCACTCAGTGTCTTTTGTTTTATTTTTTTGCATTGGTAATGAGAATTTAAGTTTCACCCAGATTAATGTGTAATTATGGCATTTCACCATTCGAAATTTCAGAAAAATAATTTGAATTTACTGCGATATATAAAAAATTTAAATAATTCAGAAAACTATATATCATCGGCATACACAAAAGCACTGATGTAAATTGAAGGGTCGTGTCATTATGACTTTTCATAGTCCCTAATACTATTTTAAAAATGAGGGAAAACTAAGCTTTTCACTCAAATAATCGGCCGAACCTGAACTTGTCGAATCGTTTAGTTAGTAAATCAGCTCGAGCCTGTCTCTGGAACTGCAACACTGACACGATTGTCGTGTCTAGCTGATGGTTTACGACGAGTGCTCGTATGTTTGGCCTGGCCTGGTGTAATTAAGCGACATTGACATGGAAATTTCATTAAATATTGGCAGTTCGTGTGGCTTGAACTTTAGATTGGATCAGCCTGAAGAGTGTTTCTTAGGTCTAGGCATCCGTTGGGCTTTAATTAGCCGGAGCGTAAGATGAGCTTACAAGTATCCCAGCGCTCGGATCACGAACCCACAACATTCTCGTACTGATGAACCGGGAAAGTACGAGTACAAGAGACAATCTCCGCATTGCAATGCGTGATTTTCCAGTCATTACCGAATTCACCATTAGGGAGCATCAGGTAAAAGATTTAATGAAGAAGAAGAGAGTACAGGAAACTGCCATCATCCATTGCGTTCCCACTAATTGGCTGTTTGGCAGTGTCACCGTGCGATTTGGATTGAAGAATTTACATTCCCACGTACAAAGCTACCGATTTTAGGCCCCAAAAGATCGCAATGGACAAACGACGATGGCGCAGAGGAAGAAGTCATTTCTCGAACCGCAATTTAATTAGTCCAATTATTTTAATTGCAAAGTCTTGTCCAAACTGAATTTATTGCCAATAACTGGGAGGGAGAGAGAGAGGGAGGGAAACTTGTAACTTTCCTCCAAATCAGATCAGAGCGGATGTCTGCATAGAATCGCTAAAGCATTGACACAAAGGTAACTTATGTACGCCGCTAATTTATCGATGGCATCAACAAATGGTCGATTTCTTTTCGTTGTAAAACTCTACTTCTCTACTCCACCACACTCGGAACATGGATTATGTAAATAAATAAATTATAGATTGGAGCCAAGATTTATGAAACGTAAAGAAATGTAATAATTTGCACTGGAAAATGGCCTATTCCGCACTCGGATATTTTTCACCTTTCATCTTTCTCTCTATAGATATACACCCTGTTGCTATTGTTTGACTACAGTCATTCCATTCAATTTTTCATTTACTACCTCCGGTTGGGTCCATAATTAATATTATGGAAAATTTATACAAATTTCAAACTTCTTATGATTTACGGAAAAAATACTTGAAACCCTATTTACTCAAATACTTATTAATAATGAAAATAATAATAATTGGATTGTCGATCAATAATAGCAACTAATCAAAATCGTTAGTGCATTTAATTATGCGCTACACAGTGTAAACTGTGTAGTATCTCTTAATAATCTCAGAGTGGACTCAAAATGAAACAATCTAAGAGATACCATTAACAAAGTCTTTGAGACGATCTCAAAACATGGAGAGCTTAATGACTTACTTTAATTTAATTATAAAAAATGAAAACCAAACTCACCTATAATTGCATGGACACGGACACTCAGCTGGGTTCGCACCACCAGCGAATTTTTGCGACTGAAATTAAACGAAAAAAAAACCGAAAAAATGTTAATTATTTTTTATAATCAATCTGAGTGCAGTGTTGATAATGAAATGATGTTTTCTTCAATTAAATCGATACTGATTACATTTCTCATTCAAATTTTAACGGTTCTTTCACCGGTTCATATATTGTGAACCTTATCCGTTTTAGCGATCTGGGAAAATTGTGGTTCGATTTCGATAATGAAAGTTGTGGCAATCGATGTAGTAAATAAATAAATATATATAGCGTTACAGTTATCAGTGCAGAAATCTATGTAAATTGACGGTTAATTGAACGTTGCGAATAAATCGCCATTTTCCTCATTGGTTCATTGATATATTGAAAATTGTGACGATTCCAGGAATCCAAGTTTATATCTACACAATACCTCATCTATCTAATAACAAGCCTTTGAAATATGGCCACTAAATTGACCAAGTGCTAATTAATAAGCATGTCGTTGCGTCACTTTCTCAGTTTAATAGTTTTGTAATTGGCTACAGTCGATTTAAATCAACAGCGTTGGCAAGGCGTTGCATAAAGGAGAGGGTGGTTGCTTAAGCCCAGGCTTATTTTCGGTCTGTGCCTGAGCAAACGGCATAACTCACCTCACAGAAGCAACAACTACTTTCACTTGAAACCCCATCAATCTTGGCATACTTATAGCGCCATTATCCACTAATAACAACGGATCAGGCAGGGAGGACTTGAAATTAATAAATTGCGTCTGTGGATGGATGGACGGATGAATGGGCGACAAGATCGTAAACAACAACAGTCTGACAAAACAGGAACCGAGGAGCGAGTGATTTGCAGCTACCGTTGTGCGGAAAAATTAATTTCGAAGGCTTTCCGCAATGTGTAGCGAAATTAATTTGCATTCACAGTGCAGTGCAGAAAGGTGTTATCAAAGCCATTGCCCACTGGGCGTGCAGTAGTGTGCTGAACCAAAGTGTTGAGGGGGTCAGATGTGCCGTTACTGGAGCAGAAAAAGGCGCTCCAATCCACCTTTCCAATTACAGTTTTCGTCTCTCTGACAACGAAAGAAAGAGTCTTTTTTTACAATATTTACCTCTCCGTAAATTACATTCGTCGCCGATTGTTGGCAAAATAAAAATCTGGTCACATACAATATGCATGGAGACGCGACACCAGGTGATGGATGTTGTGTATTGTGACTCGACAGTGGCATTGCTTACGATCTTGACATTCACAATTATTAACAGGCACATTTTCTTTCTCCAGAATTGCACTCGATTCAATTAAGCCACTGCCGCGGTCTCTATTTAGTATTTCTTCAGTGTCCTCGTATAAGATCACCAAAATCTGAGCTGAGCTGATCTGAACTGGTCATGAATACAGGTTCGAGGACAGGACTCTGTGCTTTGTTTACGATTTGTTTTCACCAGGTCATTTCGTCACAGGTCGACGATCAGTGATAAAAAACACGTGGCCCAAATACGAGGCCACAGAAAGCGTCTTGCGTTGTACATAAATAAATAAATATAATATAAAAAACGAAACCCGAAAGAAAACATCTCCCCCTGGGTCCATTAATTCTGTTGTTGCCATTACATTTCAAATTTGGCGGTTTGGTGCCGTTTTATTGCGGTTTCCAACAACAGAAATTAAATTAAAATTTCTCAGCAGCCTATTCCAAAGATTGCTCTCCCAGTGTTTCTCTGTCGACCTGCCCGATGCTTGCTGCTTGTCCGGTGGCTTTGAGGTATGACGAGATCGCGAATATTTACTCTGAGATCACCACCGTTGCGAAAAATGGGAAAAGGAAAATTAAAAGAAAAACAAAACGATGCCCGCGCTTGAATCAAAGCTATTTTTAGCGTTTCCACACCACCTCCTAATTGTTTGGCGATTTTCGCTCTCTTCGAAATTCGTGAATTATGTGGTGATTTTGTTTATTTACCTTTCTTCGGCCATTAGCCCACCATCAGCTCACTGTGAGAAGCGAAATTAACGTTTGCCAAACGTGATAACGATCAAATTGAAGCGCTCGCTCTATTCAATTCCCTGATAAATGTTCTACTTCTCCTCACTAATAATAATTCACTCTCGTATTAAGCCATTTGATTCGCAGATCAGCAGCCTCCTAAAATCCCATCTCTGCTGCTGTGGGAAGAAGAAGTTGGTAATTTTGGTAAATTACTTTGATTTCTTCCTCTCTCCCATTACTCGGACCAAAAACCGATTAGGGTTATTTAATTAAAAACGGTTTGTTCTTCGCTTTGTAGCAGAGGCAGCGTTTATGGGCCTGGGCCCCACTAATTTCTGGATGATCAGAGCGAAACTCTCTGCTCAGAATAATGAATTTCAGTTAATTGAATTGTTAGAGCTCCACGTGAATTTGGTTAATTTGGACTCTTCTCATCTAATGTACGGGCCAATTAAAATGTCCAGACTGATGGCGATTACTTACTTTGATTGTAGTCCCTCGATCTCCTCCGCCTGCTCGGCCAGTGAGGACTCCAGGTCCAGATACACCCCATAGTCCTCGTCTTTATAAATCTGCAGAACGGCATCGTCCAGCTGTAATGAGGAAAAAACTACTAATTAGTACAGAGTAAATGAATTTGAGATTTAGAGAATTTGAGAGCCCAGTATGAACAATCTTCCCATAGCAAAAAAAAAACATCAAGAATCAGTATTAAAATATTAATTATCAAACGAAAAGTGGGCTAAAGAGTGCCGTTACTTTAATTGAAAATTAAATCGCGCGTTCGTTAAGACAAAGTGAAGGAGCCGAGCAGACGGACGCAAAAACGCCATCCGTCACCATCATCTTCAGTTTCTTCTCTATCTTCTCTATATTCTAGATCGTGCCGCCGTCAAGATCTCGACTTAATGAGCGAGAACGCTAAAACGAATATCTACAAATTCTAAATTAAAGCAATCCGTCATTTTACAGCTACGATCCAGTCGATCAACCCTTTGCTCGATCGTACCTCCTCTCTCGGTCTGTCTGCGATCATCCATTCCAGCAGATCGATATCAGGTTATGCCAGTATTTGTAGACAAGATGCATATATCTGGTCCAATCGATCAACGGAATGGCTAATGGACACTTCAATCACCCTCTCACTCTGTCCTTATCGGAAGCAGCATCGATCGATCGGCGATCAATTGATCCGCGGCGGCGATCGAGACAAAAGTGAGGACGACCTGTACAGTCTATCTTCCTCTCTTTCTCTCTCTCTCGGTCTGTCTGATAGACCTGATTCTGCCTTCAATTACAAGTGATTCGTTTGCGCTGCTGACATTCAGGATTGAATGATTCTAATGAATGCCCGGCACTCTTTCAATACAACAGGCAAAAGACATGTTCACCAGCAGACCCATAAAAAGTTCAACAATCTCCTCAGGAGTGATATGGCTGTTTTTTTAGCCGGGTGATCTCCGATGGTGATGGTGGTGGTCGTGACCGAGCGATCATAATAATAAATTCCCTTGGCCATGATATGTTGATACTGGCCGATTACGGCTAGACATATTATCCGAACATTAGAAGCGAATTGACGAAAGCTTTTTAATTAACCAGAAGACTTGGGCTCGAAGTCTCGACAGATTCATTCTGTTCTCTTCTTTTTGCTGGATGCAAATTCCCTCTGATTGTCGCTTGGCTTGGGATTCTTGTGTGGAAATAAGCCGCCTTCGTCTGCGTTTCAGCGATAATTCATTTGATGTCATCATCATTGGAAGGAGAGAGGGGAGAGAGAGAGGCTCGCTTCTGACAATTTGTGCATTTCCTAGGCAAGACCAAGAGTAGCAGCAGCAGCCTGCCGTCTCGATTAAGTAAATGCCAATCGAAATGGAGTAATATATGTGTATAAAAAACACCAAATCGGAATAATTTATAGTTTTTAGCACTCGAGTCGAGACCAGAACGCTTTTTGTTAAACAATGCAATTCTGTCTAATCCATTTAACTTATCTCTCTCCAATTGGGCGGCAATCCTCCTTGATGGTGGCTGCTGCCTCGGAAAAATTAATGGCTCCCAATGGGCATCGTTGATAAGTCGTTTAATTTGTTCTATTATTTCAATTGCGCAAAGAAACAAAATCGCAAACCAGTACATGTTGAGCTTTCGAGTCCGTTTATCGACATGAGAGATAATAATGTCGTGGAGTACACATAGACGAGCTATAAGAAACCAACTTAGCATCAATTACAGTAAAACTCTAATCTGCATAAAATAAATCAATAAAAGACATTCCTCGAATCAGACCAGATATTAACAGCCATTTTCCATCAATTAACACCAGGTTTTTCCTTTTAATTTTATGAGATTGCAGTAAAATATTTTAAATCAGCAAATGAGCAGAAATCAACAGATAACATGAGAGAGACCACTGAAGATTGTTTGTCAAAACCAGAAATAAGCGATAAAATTTGTTTTCGATAAAACTGCAATTTTTTTCTCATGCATCAATTGAGGTAATTGGTTTTTAAGAATTCGGGATATTTTCTCTCTCCATCTCTCATTTTCAAATAATTCCTTTCGATTTCCGAGTGGCTTAATTTGTGGGAAAGTACGTGGCTTCTTCTCATTGTGAATGGGTTCTAAAGCACAGCCATTTCAGCCCGAAGATGCCAAAAACAATAAGAACGTTTTTGTATCAGGGAAATCGAAATTGATGAGAACAAAGGTCGGTTTATTATTACTCTTAAATAAGTACTTTGTCCACGGAATACCAAATCCAAGAGATTCCTGAAGAGCGAGCGTTTCACCCCATCCATAATATAATATTTACAATAAACTTATTAATTTAATTGTGTTTCTCCGAGTTGGGAATTGTAAAATGGTTAGATACAAGTATAGTCAATTTGACAGATAACACATCGCGGACCAACTGTAGATGCCGCCTGAAGGAGTTTTACTATACACTCTTGTTCATATTGTGTATAGTTGGTCAAAGTCGTGTGAAAATCGAGTGTGGAAAACAACGGCTCGAGCATAAAAAGTGCTCAAATTTAAAGCGTTTATGGGCGACTGGAATGTCTTTTTAATTTACTCGTTTGCAAAAAGAATGCCATTTCGCTGAGCTCTTCTCGGTAACTCGCCAAATTCTTTGCGAATTAATTAAACCGGTTTGGAATAGATTAATGTACACGAAACATTGGCGACTTGAGGTATCCCAAAAAGAGCACAAACTCATGTTAAACAGTTTTGTACAATTTAAATGTGTGACTGACATCAGTTTCCGTTTAGTAATTACATTCTCAATGTGACAGAGATCTGAGGGAAACAATATTGTCCAGCCCATCTTCTACTTCTCTCTAAGTTGTCTTTTTGTTGTTACTTCTTTACTACATTACCATCCCTACCTGCATGAGCCGAGTTGAACATACAAAACAACTTGATGTCAGAAGAACAACGAATTCTCTGTCTTTTACGGCTTTAATGGCAAGCAAAAGAGACAGGTACAACGTATTGTAGTGGGACCTTATCTAATGAGAAAGTCTGTCTGATGGTCTGGTCTGGTCTATTCTAAACAGACAACCAGAGAAGAATCACATTTTCAAGATCTGTACATAATTGGGAACTGAATGCCTTGTTTTTTGCCAGGCAATTGAATTTAAAATACAAGAATGAAAAATATTAATTGTCTCTGATTAGATTAGAAAGAGTTCTTGTGCTTGTTTCCTGGGTAATTTCCAACAGAAATTCGTGATGATGTTCCGACAAGGAAGGAGAGGAGCCTCGGATATGTACAGTTAAAAATTGTCTGATGCCGATTTTAGTCAGATGGTTATCAGATTATTCTTGCTTGATTATCCCTAAGCATTGGATGAAAATAGACAATCGCGGCGACCTCCACCAGAGTACACAACTGATGGCTGGGCTTATCTGCTTCATCCGCAGCCAGAGACTATGAAAAATTGAAAGAAAGCCCCATTATGTTGGACTTGATGAATGCAAGGTCTGCGTAAAAATACACTACACATCCATTAATTGAACATTGTCAATGAATTGTTTTTGCTTACATTCTTCCTCCTCCTCCTCCTCCACCTCATCTTCCGTGTGTGTCTCTTGTTACCTTACCAGGCTTCAATGCAAAGAGTTTCCATTTAACAATATATATTATAGGTACCAGCACAGATAAAACAGATGATTTTGTTGAAACTTGACCTTAATAAGTCTATGGGAATGCTTAATTGAGCCGGTTTGGAATGCTTTATTGTCTGCCTTGGTACTCTGCCTCATACGCACAACACCCACTCCCTGTAGTAGGCTGTGTGGCGTCTTCCATTGCCGTGGCTTGAACCCCGGAGCAAATTTCTTAAGTCGTGTCGCGATTTCCCGCCATATCATATCTCTCTCTCCTCTGTTTACTGTACAGAAGAAACTGAAAATCCACATTTACTATCATTATCATCATTTTCTACGGATGTCTCTGCTGCTGCTGCTGCTACTACTTTCAATGGTGAGAACACTCCGAGAGAGATCCATCAAGTGAAACAATAACAATTAGTGGTCGGGTGTCATGCAAGTGATTTGAGAACCCATTCTGATGTCACCAATGCGCGGGGCTCGTCGTAATTAACTAGCGTACATAAATTCTTGTCGTTAAAATTTCACCGGATCGTAACGAGACTTGTTTCTTCTCTGGTTGGAAAACACACTGCAGCAAAGCGGATCGCAGGGCGGTGGGCTGGAGGTAACAGGGAAAGGGAATACCGCGGAACGAACAAGTAAAAGTTCAAGGAAACATGTCGGCCAGCTGAGCCCAAAATACGTCAGAGAATCATGGAAGCCGTTTAATTAATTTGGAAATTATTTCAACTTGAGATAAAATCGCGATGCTTTATTAGCGTGCGATTGTGAGCTATTAAGTGTTTTCCAGCCACAGAGCTAAATCTTTGGGGCGTTTGCGGAAGAAAGCGCCAAGCGTGGGCTTGCACAATACCCGAAAGAGATCTATTCGATTGCCATTGTGAAGGTTATTCACAAATCTAAGCGCGATATACATATTTTGGCAAGATAATTGACTCGTCCCCACAACTGAAATTTTCATATCTCACGACATTCGATCGTAAATACGCTTTGTGGTCATATTTTTCGGCAACAAATTACTGTCATTTCATAAAGTAAAGGGAAACGATTTTTGCAAGATCGTTTATTATTCTCTTAATTGAATACCAAAATCAGCAATTTGGACTTTCAGTTTCTTGCATTTTGGGCCATTAAAGTGGAATTTCTTTCTCCACGAACCTTAGGTCTAGGTTCTCAAAGCTACTTGCGAACCTAGACGCTAATTTACCAGTCCTGCCCTGCTCGAGACCTGTCATCGTCGTCGAGTTTCTTAAAGTCACGTTAATTTTAGTTATAAAACACATACCGTGTAACGTTGTTACAAAATCGACGTCATAAAGTAATTTAATTGAATTTTTGGAAACAATTTCACTTTTTCTATGCACGACGACGACGAACGTTGGCCCGTTCTTGGAACCAGTCTCCGAGCCGTGTCGTTTCTGGTGGCCAAACCTTCCCACTTCTGCGCCAGGGCAGCAAAAAACCAGGGCTGTGGCCCCATCGAAATTGAATTTTAATTCACCTTTTATCATTGTTTTACGGCCAAGCGACAAAGTGTGGATGGTTACATAACTCATTTCCAACATAAAAACTCTTTTTATATGCAATGTGCAGTACAATTCTTCAGCACGGTCATCAATCCATAGAAAAGTGCATTCTCAAAATGGTAAATACGGGGCATCATTTGCGGGAAATACTTTTGATATATTTGTATAGTAAAAGAGATGATTTATTGTTTTTCTTAAAAGAAAATTTTATTAATTTTGTAACCATAAACCTAATGAAAATAGGTCAGTCTGATTAGATACCTAGACAATAGTTTTCTCCCAAACAAATTCACATATTTTAGTATTGTCATTTTTAAATTTATTCAATAATTGCTGCAAATTGAAAAAAAAAATCTTATCGTAATTTGGATAAGGTGTTCATTAATAGTATGGGTCTAAAAAAATAGTGTGAAATTTAGTGATTAGCTTAATTACAGGAAGTTCCAAAAGAAATGCACTTTTTGCCCCAGTAAAAAAGTTTCTTTTATTTTAATGCACTTTCGAATTTAGTTAGTGAATAGTGTTTTATCGAATTTTTACAATTGCTAATTTATAGAACAAACTGATACTGTAATCTTTTCAAACTTTTATTTTAAACTTTCATCCATATTCATTAAATTTTTTTCATTGATGTAATTCTGATGCACTTTTAGTCTAAAATATTGAAAGTGGCAAAAAATATATAATTCCACTAGCTGGACACGGCAAACGTTGTCTGGCCATTTTCATTCATTTTAGAAAATATTTTATAATTTAACAGTATAAGTCTGTGACGATGAAATTATAAAGGGAATTGACCTTTGTTTGGTAATAAAAGCATCATGGATTTAAATTAGTATTTATTTTTATTTTAATAAAAATAAAATTTGTTTTTCAAAACTAAAGAGATAGGAAAAAATGGAATTGACATTACAAAGCCACAACACTTAATAATAATTAAATTCAAAATACTTCTTTTTCGACTCTTTTCACTCTTAACATTTAGAAGATAACTATACGTAAACCGACATCCCACAAATGCCCAAAAAATTTGAATAAAATCGGTTTAACTATTTGTTATTCTATTGTAATTCTTTGCATTGTCAAAATGAATTTTATTAGGGGTAGCTCACCCTTACTAACTTGAATTGATTTTAGAAGCGTATAAGAATTGTCCATTATAAAAGATAAAAAATTTTGTAAAAAAATGATTAGGTGTGGTTCACCCTTGTACAGTATGTTAAGGGTGTAATTTTTGTAGATGTATTTTTCATAGCTTAATCGTTATTCATTCTTGAAAAGCTCTTTTTCATGTTTTTTCTGTTTTTTAAGGGTGTAAAAAGTACCACGATATTACCCTGATGCATCTCATTAAAATTGATCAAACCGTTTCGGAGGAGTATTGTTACAAAACAAGTTTTTGGAAAAACGTCTTTAGTCTATTAAATGTTAAAACGGAGAGTTTTTGAGAAAAAAATAAAATATATTTATATAAAATGGCNAGGGTGTAAAAAGTACCACGATATTACCCTGATGCATCTCATTAAAATTGATCAAACCGTTTCGGAGGAGTATTGTTACAAAACAAGTTTTTGGAAAAACGTCTTTAGTCTATTAAATGTTAAAACGGAGAGTTTTTGAGAAAAAAATAAAATATATTTATATAAAATGGCTAACCCTTAACATGTTGGGTTGTAACAATTCGGTGTCGTATTTTTTTCAATGCTTAGTTTAATAAAAAGAAGAAGTTGATAAATTATTGTTTTAAAAGGAATTAAATTATAACTCTACTCACAAAGTATTGATATATATTGATGAAGTCATTATTGAAACTAAAGAATATTGTATTAGATTGTATTTAATTTTTTTTTGGGATAATTATTAAACAGTTTTTCAAACAAACACTTTGAGACAAATCAAAGCAAAGTTCGACAAAAAAGATAGAGACCTCATTGATTCAATATTAAAAGCTCTGTGTAACTTATTATTCTCCGACTTTGCTAATATCCATGGTTTTCAAACTTTTATAGAATCGTGTTTTAACAAGATCAAACACGTTTCAACGTTACCACATTAATTTGCAAATTTAAATAAATAATGAATCAGTTTTCAAGAATTTCTTAATAGATTTTAAAAATTAAAACAAATATCTTTATGTTATTACAAAAAACATTGCACTTTAAATGATTGCACAGACCAGAGTCAGTTCCGAAAGTTAACCAGGTATCATAATTCATTGCAGGTATTCCATCGTTGAAAGATGGCTGTAAATCAGTCAACATTTATGGTTATCATTCATAGATATTTAATATGATGCACGTTCTATATTCGTCTAATAAGAAATCCAATCTCATTAAAATGTTTCTCATCCTCTATCTCTCGTAAATGTCTGTCCAAGAGAGGCTTTTATAGTTGGTGCCTCCATATTTATTGGGCATAAATAATATGAATATTTATTCAAATTGTAGAGTTTCAATTGGAAATCAATAAATGGTAATAAAGAAGATCATTTCAGCGCTATAAAAATGTGCTCCACAAAATGGACCCCTGGAGAAATTTGCGCTGAAAACTTAACAATTCCACAATTGGTATTCCTCTTGAAGAAGAGGAAGAAAAATGTACATATTTAAATTGATACAGATCCGCCATATTTTTCTATTTCTCTCTCCTGATGGGTCTTTGTCCCGAATAGCTCATGCGAAAATATGACTAATAAATTGCCAATCTTCTATCTGACCCAAGGCCACTCGGTCTTCTCACGGTTTTTGTCCACACGGTTGTCTAAAAAAATCGAAAAATAAAAAGAAAAAAATCTTACCCTCTGTGGCGCGTCCAGCAGGCGCAAAACTGGAGCCAATTGTGTCGCCAACGGTTCGTTACTGATGAAGGAATAGTACTTGGCTCGAGCAGGAATTGGGAACATTGACACGCTGTTGAACGGATCAGCATCGGCCAGATACTGAACCCGCAACGTGATCAATTCACTAGAGTCCATTTTGATTAACATTTTTGTATGAGACCACGAGACAACAAATCTGTCCTAAATTGTCCACTTTGCGCGCACTTTTTTATCAATTGGTCACGTCACTCGACTGACTCCCAGTCATCTGTCTGATCATCTCAGCCGATATAACGGCCGACTGCCGGATCAACAACAATCGAATGGGTTTAGACGACGCTAAATGAGAAGAACGAAGCAGGACAGAGGCCCGACTTTTATTAATGGATTAATGTTCCGCAGGAAATGCTCTTATCTTTGTTGTCCACACACAGTCTTATAAGCTTGGTAGAGTTATAAAGGTAGAGGAAAAAGTTATGCAGATTCCAGCATTAAATGCAGACCGCTCTGGCTGTCCATTGACCATTGTGATTCAAAGATCGAGACGCCAGGCGGGGGGCAGCAGGAAATCGCAATGAATAAACGAGAAGAATTATCTCTCGTTGGTCACACACACAACAAATTGCCACTCCAAATGAGATCCTCAAACTGGTCGGACACATTCCTAATCAGAGAATCAGTCGTGGTGATTTCGTTTTCGTCGAATCGCTACCTTTTTAACTCGAGAACTCAACACGACCCAGTCTCGACGTGACAGAAATTACTGATCATGGAAACATTGTTCGATTTCAAATTATATTCTCGGGCCATGTTTTGCCCAAGAGAGACTGAAGACCACCAAATCCACAATACTTATCATTGGCTCCATTATAACAACATAATTTGAGGAGGCATTACATAAAAAGTGGTCTTTCAAGTGCTTGTACTTTTGCTGTTGCTGCTGGAGTTTGAGTCTTCTCTCGGTGGAATTGCTCAAAACACGATCCCCGTTTCGAAAGTCTGACGGCTGACCATTAGAGAAGACGAGTCAAGAACACTGGACAGACCAGCTACTGTGCAGAGGAAAGTGGAAAGATGGAACGAGACATTAGTTGCCCAATAGGTACAACTTGATAACCACTAGAACCCTCACAATACCCCCTCTTCCATTAAACAGGCCATAAGATAATAAAAAGAGAATAGTATTATAAAAAAAGAGAACTCGAAAAAGTAACGATGTAATAATAGCGTGGATAGGCAAAAAATAAACGAATGGATGGTTTTCAAAGATGAATAATTTTAATTTCCATTTCATATTTATTCAATCGGAGAAATAAGACCTTAAGACGATTGAGACACCTGGACATGAAGGGGCGATGAGTTTACGGTTTTCGAAAAATGCCTCCACACAGAGACACATACCGCGATGGATGTTCTATCATACCTAATCGTAAGAAGATGTATTTATGGGAACATTTCACTGTCCGTTGATTTGTTGTTCTTATTCAAATCTGAACACTCTCTTGTGAGATGATGTTCAAGTTTTCAATTTACTCTGTGTAGAGGATCACAGAACAATCCAGACATTTTATTCAGCATTTGAAAAGAGTATAGAATTATCATCCTAATCCATTTAAACTATTCTCGCCTTCCAAATAAAAATAATATCTATAGAATAGTAATTCTCTTGTTTTCCTCTGAAAACCACACAATCAATACCAGGGCTCTTACAATCGGGAATGCAAATTTCGCTATTTGATTTGAATAAGTACAAGCGAAATGTTATTCCAACATAAAAATTGAAGAGAGAAGAATAATCAAATCTCTTGGCGGGATCACGTAAGGCGTTCTTATTCGCGATCCCCATTTCCGTGATGCAATCGCGCACATAGTATTGCAATGAGTTTCTGTTTTCGCACAAATTAGCAAACGTGCAAAAGAGCCAAATGGGAAATGGTAACAGTCAAGGGGGAGCCACGAACTAAAACGCATTTAAGTCGAGACTCGAGAGACGTTACGAAATATAGTATCGATGCCATTGTTGTTTTCTTGCGCTGAGCTTAGAGATTCAAGCACGGCTCCGGGCATTCCATCATCCGCGCCGCATTTCCTTCTCCTCCTCGCCAAGAATATTCATATACTTATACACAGATTGCATAATGTAGTCATGTTTATGGAGGTGATCTTTGAACCTAAAACCGAGGCACGTCATAAAGATAAGCGCGCTGAACGAAGAGTTGCAAAGGTGGTTTCTGATAACGACTTGTTGTTTCTTTCTTTTAAACTTGACCATTAACGGAAATTGGATTGACCTGTATTCGGAATTCACACTCGACTACCTCCACCACCAATCTATCAATGACACAGCCCTGCCTAGCCCTACAATGTTGCACCTAATGAAGCGTGTCGAATTTGCAGGTTTTGTTGCTGGGCTGAGGCCAGCTCATTTGATCGTGCGCTGCGATTTCAATTCGCAATGTGTGTTTACTTAATTAATGTATTCAATTGGATCAAAAGCATTCGAACAGTCAGCAGCAGCTAACGAAGCAGAGAAATAATAAAACCAAAAACTCTCATTTTCAAAATCACTTTTTAGCATCTTTTCGTTAATTTCTTAATGTTTTCCCTCCACTGGTTCGCCTCGTCTTTTGTTGCTTAATGCCCGCTCCTCCTAGACCCATTCTATAGTATCTATCTCGCCAGCTACTGGACGTTCATCTGTTCTCCGTTCTTTGTAATTTAAATTAACACGAGGTACTAAACCAAATATGCAGTTTAAATAGCTCTGCTTAAGGTTCCGTTCCATTCTGTTCTGTCCATTCTTTCATGGTCGTTTTGTTGATTTTTATAATTTGATAAATTCGGTAATACCTTATTAGCGAGTGTACCGAGAAAGAGTCTCTTTCTCTCACTCTTTGTAGTTATCCCATGACAATAGGTTCAACGTCCTAGAGTCTAGGTTCTATGCAGAACGGAGCGTGATCCCAGCATTATATATATGAAATAATACCGAGTCCGATTCGATCCCCCTTTGAACGCCCTTTCTGACCATAGAATTTCAACGTTATCCATAAAATGGCCTATTATCTCTCTCCCCCGAGAATAGAACCCAGCTAGACAATGAATTTTATTATTCTGCCTCGGCTTTAAAATTCAATACCGTATAAACATTCTGTGTGTTCATCGGTGCTCTCGTTAATATTATCACAATAAAAGTCTCACTTTCCTTTGGCCAAGCCACTTCTGCTGCTGCACTCCAAACAAAAGCAGCCCAAGCCAGTCAGTTGGTAAGAGAGCAAAGATTGGCAAAGAACTTGGAAAAATGTCCGCGCGTTTGTATTATTAAAGAGGTGGTTATAGAGATGCCCGTGAATCGATTGTGTCCGGGATAATGAGCTTAATTCTGGGAACCGAGCCAAGTCCGTTGATCAATTTTGTTAAATCACCACATTAAAAATCATAAAGAATCGGCCACGAAATTTATGGAGTCTCAACAGTTGGATTTACCGAGAAATACATGATCGCGATACGATCAATGGACAAGAAAGTCTCTGGCTCTTTCTGCCGAATATAGAATTATTTCTTGTATTACTTTACTATACAGAACAGACAGTTTGGAAGGTGTTATTCTAATGCGCTCTTTTACCCATTTCTATTCCTCTTCCTATACTTCCATCGTCTTCCAACTACCGGTATTATTTTCGGATCGATCCATCTTTCCTCCGATCATTAAATTGATGATAATAAATTTGTCAAACAACCAAAAATTATGTGGTTGTTAATTTACAAAGCAATAATAATACGGAGGAACAAGATAAAGAGGTAACAGGAGCCATAAAACCGCCAATCAAATCTTTTCATCATTGTTTTAAATTCTTCACCAGGATCGGACCAATCTTATTTTATCGCCAATTGGAGAAGACATTCCACAACTGGCAATAAAAACACCAATAACATGAAAAATTGTTTTTTTCGGGCGATCCAATATCAATTCCTTTAATGGATCAACACTTCCGGTAACGCGCCACAGCTGATAGTCTATTTCGGTGGTCCCCAGATTACGTTTCTGTGGTACTGAAGTATTTATTATTGACTTAACACCCTTTGTGCTATTGAAAATGGAAACCTTATTGAGCCATAAAAAAGAGTTTAAAACGCATATGCGGAAGGTCAATTGGTTCACCACAGAAAATTCCTATTTCTGGATCGGCATCAGGCATCGACTCCAATGACCACAAAAAACACTCCGAAAGCGAGATGATTGTGAAAAAGACTGGAATACAAATTAGAAAAACGAAAGTTTCCTTTAAATTCTGTAGAACCAAATACGGAGACCGCGTTTCGAAATTTCGCATTCATCGCCCATAAATTGGCGATCTGTGAAATTCATTAAATTTGTGCAATACAACGTCTTGGTCACTTTTAGAATATCACGACAATACCATTTCAAACTCTCCCTCGCAATCTGGACCAATTTGCTGTAGTCCGCCGTACAACAATGATTGATTTGCATTTTATGTGCAAAACCACATTTTATGCGCTGTCAATTTGGACATTAATTCTTTTCCATTGTTTAATTGGCACTTTTCCACGAAATCCCAACAATGAACAACAATTAAATTGGGAGAAAGATCGGTAAACTCCTTTTACCTTTCACCGATAAGTGATTCATTGTGGTGTGTTTGTGGACCGGTCCAGAATAGCATTCAATTATGACCAAATTGATTCTCTTGGTGCAGACAATTCTTTCGGGTTAATTGGAAGATTGTTTTTTAAACATAGTCTTTGGTTTAGACTATCGCTAATTGGTGTGGCGCTTGGCGGTGTGCCGGAAGGGATGCTAGGTTTTTGTCTCATCCAGATCTATGGCCGAGATGACAGCACGTTTTACTCCTCTCGATCTCGCCCAAACCTATTAGTTTATTACGAATTCTGAGAGCATTTGGAAGCGCCGTCGTCTCAAACCTGTTCCTCCTCTTTGCTTCATCCTTGTTGTTGGTGCTGCTGCTGCTGCTGGCTGCCGTGGTACGTGTAAAAATTCCAACTCTCAGTCCCCTACACACAGTAACTGAATCAAATTAATTTCGCAGCCCGTTCATCAAGATCTCTACCTAATGATGATTTATTAAGAGACAATTAAATTGGAGCTAATAGCTTCGTTTTTTTCGCGTTCGCGATTGCTCTTTTGACTGCCCCAATATATAACGTTTATCAATTTTGGGCTAACCAGACTCGACTGGACTCCTCTCCTTACCCCACTTCGTTTTTTATTATTCTTCCATTAAACGAACACACACACACACCATCATAACTAACAAACAACGACGAAAACTGATAAAAGTAATAATCAATAAAATCAATGAGAAAGCAGCAACGACCTTCAGAGAATTTCTAATTGGATTCAAGTGAGAGATCTTTGGACGGAACGTAAAAGACGATCGGCGATGATGATGACTGTTTGCTGAATGCTAATAATAATGGGAACGAAGAGTTGCAAAAGGAGGCAAAAGTGTGGTCAAGCGAGATTCCGAATTATTCGGTTCTTTGGCCACATAACCACGAAATATAATCGTCCCAAATGCGATGATCCGATGATTAGCTCTCGCCAAATCGAATAAAGTTCTTTCTCATCGGGACAAGACAAGACATTTTCTGGTTTTCGTCTCTTTTTTCCAGTCTTGTGCAGCGCGCTCGCCTAACCATTTTCCACCAACCATAATTACATGCCGCATTTTAATTCCGGGCCATTCCGAAAAAACGATCAACCATAATTGTGGACTCGGCGAATCCACGATGACGGTGGTGAGAACTGCGGGCAGAAATTTCAAGAGTGCGATCAGACAATGTCAAGGTCGACTTCTTCAGCCCCGGGTTTAGTGACCTTTGCCGAAAACCAGCACCTGGCTACTAAAGTGTGTGTCTCGGCCTCAATGCACACTGCTCTGCTATCTAAGAATCCCAAGTTCAAGCGCACTAATAACAGGCGACACTGTTTTAAACTTTGTCCATTACAAAGTCTCAATAAATAAAAAAAAAAGTAACATGTAGATAATTACTCACTTCCAAATTTCATAAACTTTTCCATTCATGTTTTTCCAGAGATTATCTAATTTAGTCTTGAGCTGAGCTGATATGAAATCCATTACGAGTGATATTTGTTATGCTTTATGTTGTATAATCTGTTTTATTTGCTTTTGAAAAGCTCAATAAACATAATTATTTATGTTTTCAAGGGATTGGTAATCCAATTATTTAACTGTGATATGAAATCCATTTAAAATTTCTTTCATATAATTTTATCTGTTATTTATTCATAAGCTCAAACTAGACCCTAAGATAGTAGTAAATATTCTTACTTGATTTAAGTCATGCTCGAAAAAGCTTCATTATATTAAAGTGTTAATCAGCTGTGATAATTATTATTGCCCGAACTTTGGAATACGTATTATATTGCAAAAACACGTAACAAATTTACTCTTTAAATAAAATATTTTCTTCTACAATTGTACAAAGACCTTAAGGCACGTATTTTCTTTTAAACGGTCAATAGGAGATTTTTTCATGTATACCATTTAGGCAAATTTAAAACAAGAAGAAATAATGAAATTTGCTAATTATTTGCATTAAAAAAAACTAAAAATTTAAAGTCTTGCATTTCTATTCTGTCTCACTTTAATTTTTGATGACAAAGATATTTCTAACCAATTAATACATATATATCAATTGCCTAGCTTATCTAAGTTGTTGCAAATTGTAATAAATTATTCGTTAATTTACTTAGTTTCAACCTAAAAATGTAATTGGGTTTATTATTTTATATTTATCACAGCCGTTATTCAAATTATAAAACTCTCTTTTAGAAAACATTCTACTCAAAATTTAAAACATATTTTCATTTTCTTTTTTCAGTTCTGTTATATTAAAAGAAAGCATTTCAAACTTTTCTCAAATGATTTCACAATTCTAGTCAATCAAATACATCTTCTTGAGATCTCTTGGAGCATTTATGGGCATAATATGCTGCTATTTATGTGGGACAAAACCACCTATGCACTTATTGGTGATGCGTGAAAATGTGAATCGCTCGGCGACGACGCGACTTCCTCCATTATCCATCAATCAAGAATTTTTCTGTTATCTGTGCCAAGATAACAGACTCCGTTTATGTGTATTGCCGATATCTGTGCGATTTTATTATTGTGATAACGATTAATTGACGCTAACTCATACACATTTATATTTATCGACCATTTAATTGATCTGCAATTTCGGTTCATTTGCTGGACAATGTTAGTGGACGGGAGGACTAACACTTGTTCACAAGTGTGAGAGAGAATGTTACTGTTATTAGTTTAATAAATGTTTATTGCAAATTAAAAATCGAATATCGATTGATCTAATTAATTTATGAAAGTCAATGTCACAAACAACAGTAACACACACCGCTTGGGAATTGTAATTTCTAATAATTGACTATTGCGAATTTTATTGCGTCACTTCCACAACACACACTCGATTCAAATTGAAAACATTGGAATGACGAATTTGCAAGTTTTCGTTCTGTTTCTGACTAATAATTACACACTGTTTTCTGATATTGTATATTTTTGCAATTTAAAATTTTATTTTCTTGCTGTTCAACTTTGCATAAGCTATTTACACCTGTTCGATGTTCGGCTTTAAGAATGCTTAAAAAATTGCAAGAAACGAGAAGTTGAAAGAAGAAACCGATCAAAAGGTAAGCAGAACTTTTCCATGGTAATTTTCTTATGGTCCTTCACTCTGGACTGTTGTTTACTTTTACACACCTCGAATAATAGGAATTTCATGAATGGGACTGTTTTTGATAGAACAAAAGACAGGTAAATATTTTATCATTTCTTTCCATTCATCTCTAAATTGTCCTTATTAGCTAGACGACCTCCTGCCAGCTCTAGAAGAAACCGTTTTCTCAGCTACCTCTCTATCAGACGACGACTTTGTCTTGGCTCCCTAGAGATGACAATCTCTTGGGCTGCACACACAAAAAATACTCCGCGCGTCGGGTCCAATAAAAGGAAAATTATTCGGATCTCATTTGAATGGCAACAATGGTGCACAACTAGACTAGAGCATTAACATTCCGATCCACGACAATAATTCTTAAGAATTTCATAAGCATTCACCATTCTATTCTTCTATTTACTTATATAGATATATAGACCACCCAAAGGTGCGCGCACCACCTCGACTTTTAATTCAACCACACACAAATTTGCATATTATTTGCAACACTGGCCTTATAATATACTATACCACATATAGTATATGAACACTTGAGGGCCCACTTTGATTCTCTTATCTATGCAAATTTCCACACACAGCTGACTATTGGTTCTGGTTTTGCAAGCAATGAAACCAAAAGTCTTGCCACTTTATTTTTAATTTCAACTCTATATTTCAGTAATTGAACCGTAACACCACCGCTTTATCCACATTGTATTTTCATTAATTAAAGGAATTCACTCGAATCTTTGCTCCGAGACCACTTTTGTGACCGACCGCGATGGCGAGCAAATGAAATGAACTCGCCTTCTTCCACAACAACGATTCGCGCTGGGCAGAATTTCGGTTCTTCAACTTTCCGCACTGACTCTCAAATACACTTTGAAGCTCTTTTGCCGGCATCCACCTCATTCGGCCGCGCAGGTAAACCATTGAAAAGTAACTTTAAACCAAAGCTTCTCAATCTGTGGAGCAAATTCACTCCACAAGAAATTCGATTTATTTAAATATTATACAATTTAAAAAAAAAATGGAGCTCTTGACGAATTCTACTTATTTATTTCAAACAATAATTTGGTTTTTTTTTAAAAAATAAAATTAAAAATTAATTTTTATCATTTAAGTTATATTTTATAATTTTATTCTACTTTTTAAATAGATCGAAATTTTCAATAGCATCGATATTAATTACAACAGCCCAAACTGACTTTTCTCTATATCTATATAATTTATTAATAATAATAATAATTTTCCCACTACA
>JXOV01013110.1:0-17925 GCA_001014945.1 Clogmia albipunctata
TTTTATATCAAAATTGGGAAAAATTAAATTTCCAAACTTACGATGCATTTTGTCCGGAACTAGATCCATCTTTTCCACCAAGGTTGTTACTGGCGTTGCCCAGTATAATCCTCATGTGTGTGTCTCTCGTGAAATGGTGATCTGTAATGGAGTTATGCTTTGTTCCGTGTTCACCAATCTCTTCGAAATGATGATGACCTGGCAAATGTTGGCCAGGTGAACTGATCTCGCTGCTCGGAGAATGTGGGGGAGTAGCGTACAAAGGCGACATGCAGCCCAAATCAAACAAGTCGGCTTCATTTACTGCAAAATATTTTAAAAGGTTTAATTAGTCAATTGGTCCTCTATAAAACAGAGTTGATAGGCATTATTAAACACTCGGGTCTTCTTTAATACATTTGTAATTTAATAAAATCTTAGTGGTAAATTGGCCCTTTACTGGTAGTATCGTTCTGAATAAAGGCGGGACACCATGCTCATTTCTCACGTCTGATATTGAACCGCGACCTTGATTTATTGAACCCCCTGGTTGTTTGTCCTGATCAAACGTCGGTCTATAGGACATCTTCAAGTCTAATTGATTTTATGATGCGTAATAAGGCTTGGTATTACGATAGTCGCTAATTGTTGTGGATTAAAATATGGTTTCCCTAGTGGCATTGTCTCTTAGATGATACCAGTCCATGAGTTCAATAATTACTAAATGCTCTAATATTTTAATAGTTATTTAAACAACGTGTAGGAAAAATGAACCATAATTAAACTCGAGTAGACTTGTAGAAAACGAATGAAAACTCATTTCATTCGTTTTCTAATAGATACGAGTGTTTAATTATGTGTTTTTCCAACCAGGGTTTATACAAAATTTTATACAATTCGCATATTTATTAGCTATTTTTCCCGCGAAATATGAAGTAAAGAATAAGAAGATAACCCAATACTAAATTAAGGTCTAAACACATACAATTAAGGGAAGTATTTGTCAAGCGAATAGAACTGTTGGTCTCAATTTTTCAAAATATCACGATAACCTTGCACCATGCACTGTATCACTGATATGTCCGTGATAGCAGGCATAATCAACATTTAAGAAGAACTTTATTTTTTGTCATTTAATGTGAAAAAATTTAAATTGATTAATCATGGCCTACTTTATTATAGAAACATGAAAAACGTGAAAATATATTTTCATTCTTGGCTACTTAGACCAAAAGTTTTAATTTTTAGTAGTTAAATTTTGGTACATAGTATTAATTTTGTAATTGCCTGCGGGTATTTTTTCAACACTGTAAGATGATAAAACAATTTCTAGAGGAAGCATTGGCTACTAAAATGTAAACATTTTTCAATAGAATTGTATAAACATATTTTAAATGCTGTTAAATTTACCAGAACTATTTAATTTTTTACAACAGTCCGGGACTAAACTTCATAAAGATTTTTCACATTATAATTAATACACATAAAACTCTGTTCAGGACATTCCTTGGACAGTGATAAAATCGCAATGATTTACGATCAAAATCGATTTAATCTCTAAATAACATACTCCATGTGCTATTGCAAACTGGGCAAAAATAACTATTTTAACGATTTAAAATGCTTTTTCTTGTAAAAGAAAACTGTTCCCACAAATAGTTTGCGTTTTGATTCTAAGAAGTTGTCATCTAGAGACGTAACAAGGGACCACTCTCTTCGGAAATATACTACCTTTATGTTCGGAATGATATTTTACCTATATTAGTTTGGTGCTCCTGAACATTGGGCAAGACATTGGAATGCTTTTTGCTGCTAAATTTGCCGTTTACCACTGGCTGGTTATTGGTCAAGATTGCGGACCGGGGTCCATGCTGTCTGGACTGTTTCTGCAATTGCTGAGTGAATGAGATCGGTACCTAAAAATTTAAAAAGTCTTAATAATAAAATCCTCCTTTCAATCAAACAACCGCTTTACCTGTTCATTGCTGCTTCCTGTGGAGTGACTAGAAATGACACTCTTCCTTTTGTTCACACTGCTGTGGTCCGAGTGCATCGTATTCTCGTAGAAATTACTGCTCTGAGTCGAATTGGTGGCATTGGAGCCGATATTATTCGGGACGAGGAAATTCCCGTTTGGTGTCACTGGAGTCGTTGTCGTCAAATGGAGGGGCATTTGGATGGGTTTCTCTGGCCTGTCTGGCGACTTAATGGCCATCAACTGGTTACCGCCGGGGTGGTGAACGTTGTGCTCCAACTTCGTATAGCTTTCAAGGATTCTGAGCACGTTGTTTCGGTTCGATTTCGCCGCCAACTTGATTGGTGTTCGACCGCAATGATCGGACTTGAATGGATTCGCTCCGTACTGCAGCAAAATGCTGACACACTGTTCGTGGCCTTCTTGGGCTGAAATGCCCAAAGCACTTGCGCCTTGCTTGCAAGAATGGTCTGGAATAGCGCCGTAAATCAAGAGAATCTCCATCACTTCGTGGTTTCCTTGCCAGGCGCAACTATGCAGAGGCGTCCTTGCTTCCAGATCCATGGCATTCACATCCGCTTGTCCAACTGTAAATATAGAAATTTAAATAAGTTTAATTTCAAAAAGTTAAACTTAACCAAAAACCTTGGAAAGATTCATCTCCTTCAATCAAGAACAAATTAAAATAGTAATTAATTTACCTTGAATTAAAAGTTTGACCATTTCAGCATGTCCTTGCCAGGCTGCAACATGCAGAGCTGTTCTTCCCTCGTTGTCCGGAATATTGACATCCAGCCCGTTTGCGTACTCCAATAGGAATTTCACAATTTTCAATTTATTTTCCAAAGCGAGAATATAAAGCGTTGTTCTGGAGTCGGCGTCTTTGATGTTTGGATCACATGTGTACTTTAATAACGTCTCTACACACGAGAAATGACTCTCCAGACAAGCCAGTCGAAACGCTGTCTTTCCATCGTGAGCCTTTTGATCCACACAAGCTGAATGAATGTCCAACAGTGCTTCAATGACCGCATTATGTCCCTCCTGAGCTGCCAGATGAAGGGCCGTCTTTCCCTCATTATCACACTCATCAATTTTAGCTCCGCTTTCCAGCAATTGTTCGCACACCTCAGGGTATCTACAAAATAATATTATATTAAATAACAATTTTACTCTATTTTTTCCAATTTTGGTAAAAAGTGTTGTATAAAACACGGTCAATAAGTATTATTTAAATACTGATTTCAATTAAAATACTCAATTCTTCTGTGATTTTGAAGTTCTGTTGTATTTAATAAAAACTTAAACATCGAACTTTTGTCTTACACACCATTTCGAACTATGTAAAATACTCTCTCTTAATGACCACCATGAACAAGTTATTCTATATAGAGCCTATTTATTGAGAAGTTTTTCTACGAAATCTACTACTATTTTTATCGCTCTTTGAGTATCCAATTTTTAATGGCCGTTAAGTACTTGCAGAAAGATCAAGTAATCTTTTTTAACGTGACCATCTAAACTTTTAAAACCTGTCTATGTCCAACAATTATGATTGATGATAATAATAGTTGGACAATTATGGCCGGGGATATTATTTTTTTGTAAAAATATTTGTTTATTCGTTAGTGGGCGCTGAACCTCTAGCTTAATGCTATCGATAAAGTATTGCAATACGAACGTTCTTGAGAAGGATTAAATCAGGATAGAATAAAAGGGTTTATTGAACAGACCATTCGGCACTGCTTATTAGGGCAGTATAGGTCCGGCCACTTGTAAATATATTTGCACAAATATTAATACCAAATTGTTATCAGTGGAAATGAGAACTGCACTTTGACAAATAAAAATCACTGCTTGTTACGAACCTGTGGTATCAAGCTAACCAATTTTGTGTCGACGCTTTAACCTACTGAATCACCCCGCTCTTTAAAGAACCCTAATATTTAATAATACGTTACTTATTGACGTTATTGTATAAATTATACTAAAAATATATACTATATTTTAAAAATTAGAAAAATATTTACCCCTCAAAAGCGGCATAATGAAGAGGAGTCCATCCAGCATTGTCCCGATGCGTTTCGTCTAATCCTCGATCCAATAACTGCCTAACTGTCTCTAAATTCCCTTGAGCCGCTGCAATACTTAATACTGTCCTTCCCTCAGAGTCCATACAATCAATGCTGCAGCCCCAAAACAGCAGCAACTTGACGACCTTGGCATACCCTGCTGTGCATGCCGCCCAAAGCGGAGTCCTTCCCATGAAATCTGCCAAATCCGGATCTGCACCATTCTCCAGAAGCAATTCGCAAATTTCCGAATTCCCTTCAAAGGCGCTCACCAACAGCGGCGACATTCCGTCATTGTCCAGCTGATCTGTATTCGCCCCGTGCTCCAGAAGGGTCGAAATTACCCGACTGTAACCAGAGCTACCGCACAAAGCTGCCACGCAAAGAGCACTTCTTCCGTCCAGATCCAAATGATTCACATCGGCTCCGTTCTCCAGCAAAATCTCCACTATATCATACTGTCCCATGTAAGAGGCCGCAATCAAAGACGTCCTTCCCTGCTTGTCCACAGAATTGACATTGGCTCCCGCCTCTATTAATATCTTCAAAATATCCTCATGACCGCTCCAGGCAGCCGCCCTTAAAGCTGTTCTGCCCTCCTTATCTGCCAAATCGATTGCGCAACCTAAAGAATTTAAGATTGGTATTATTTTAGTGTCGAATTAAATTTGAAAATTTAACTAGCCTTAAGGTTACACCAAAACTGAATTTGATAAAAGTCTTTTTCTAATATATTTTGAGAAAACACAATTGCGGTACACCCTCAAGCATTTACTTCCCCGTAAATTTGATACTAGGTTTCCGAGACCATAGTCAGGCCCATACAAAAAACACAGGACATTCCAAAAACATTCGAGGCTTATAAGTGATAATATAAACTTTTCATAATCAATCTTAGTAACCAACATGCACACAATTTATCATTTGTTTACAAAACATGTCAAAACATAACCAATTCTAATAAAAACATCTATTTTGAGACTGTATAATATATTTCAAAAACTACATGTACTTTGAAATGATCTTAGAATTAATAGGGTAATCTTGGGAGAGATGTCATAGAGGGAGATACACGATACTCCCTTAAATTTAGAGTGAATAACAGATAATTATATATATTTTTCTGTATTTGAAAGCTCTTGTTCGACTGAATTAAATCTTTAACGTGATATTAAAAAATTATTATTTTTGTGAAATAATGTGTTACCAAGTTTGCAATTTTGTGCTAATAATTTGATGCTATTCTATGACATCTCTCCCAGGGGGGGGGGAGAAATGGGAGAAATGCCAATATATTTTATTTTCATATGTTCTAGCATTACATTTTATTTAAGAAATATTATATATTAGAAACAATGGATCCAGTAAACCGAAAAAACTTTATTTGGCAAACACAAAAATTAAGAAATGTGAAAATAGAAAAATAGGCTCATGTGATTAAATGTTGTTCTCATATTCTGTAAATCTTGGAAAATGTTCCTTTCAGATTGCAATAGTTATGAATAACGTATTCTGCGCCCAAAAAACTAATAGAAATTGTAATTTATCTAAAAAGACTTGATTGTCATCTCTCCCAAAGTTGTTGGAAAAGGTGTCAAATTTTGAACTATTAGTTTTTATTAGATTTTTTTTTTCAATTACAGTCCCAACTAAAATCTATTGATATGATAATAAACGATATAAAATAGGCTTCAAAAATAAAAGCATTGTAATTTACTATTTACTTCCTTTTTCAAAAAGTGTGGTGTCTCTCCCAAGTTAACCTTGTGATTGGTAAAATACTATTGAAAACTGAATAAAATGTTATCTCAAAGATTAAACTCTTATCGGATAAAAACGTTATCATGTTTTTAAGTTTCCAATTAGCAAGCTTATTATTGAAGTTAAATAAGCTTAAAACATTTATACAAACTTTAAACAGAACTACCTTTAAAATACTTAAAAATGAATAAATACTAAATGAATTTCCTCTCACCTGGTTGAGCGATGAGAAGTTTCACAACTTCTGTGTGTCCACCCCAAGACGCAGATCTCAGCGGAGTCCACCCATCCCTGTCGGCGTGGTTTACATCAACACTCCTGATCCGTCCCACGACATCGGCCTGTCTGAAGCCTAGCAACAGCTTCACTACATCCACGTGTCCCGTCCGGCAGGCGATATTCAACGCAGTCTGTCCATTGACGTCCTCTATCTCCAGATCTATGGGATCCTTGCAGGCATTCAACGCCCTTTCTAGCAGAATATGATTTCCCTCATTCGCCAGAATATGGATCAACGCCTTTCCCTTGTGAATCTCCATAAAGTTTGAATCGACAAGCTCTGTCGCCTCCAGTGGTGGTTCTGTCTGATTCCTCTCCCGTTCTTGAGCTGGCGGCATTGGATGGACCGGTGGCACTGTCGCTGTAGACGCTTCCTCACTGGCCGCTATATTGTTCGTAATGTTGCAACTGCGCTCGCTCGAGATCAGCAATTCCGCCAACTCTGAGTCAATGTTTTGTGATTTGTCGGAGAGCGCCGGTGAGTTAATGATCGATGAATCATACGATAGCTACAAAATCAATGATGTCATTTAAGATTACAATTTTAAGTGGAAAGCGGTGAAATGGTACACGTTGTTAAGAGGTTTGTATTCGCAAAATTTTGTTTAAATTGTTTGTAGTAATTATTCTCTAAAATCTAACTGTAATTACGTGGGTGGTCTGACAATTAATTAGCTTACCGTAGAATTTTTTGTTTAAATTGATGACTTTGTTTTTTAATATATGGGGCTCGAATTTCCATTTTTCGTTATGTGTAAATTTCATTAAAAAGGCAAGACCTAATGAAAGATTCTTTCCTTAGGTCTTGGTTTTGAAAGAACCATACACAAGACAGAAGTTGGGTCGGCATGCCCCAATAGTCTCCTCTTAGCCAGAAACAATTGTCCAATATTGTTTAAATCCTTCTAAAAATAATTTTCTGAAGACCCCCAAAATAAGTTTCCTTAGCGATAATAACCTCGTTATTTGACTCATATTTCTACCAAGCTTGTGACTTTTTCAACTTTGGAATCAGATAGTAGTGGAATTAGGTGATGTCTAAAGAATACGTTTGTTGTCAGAAATTAGCAGTCGGTGAGCCTGTTGTGCGGCTGGTTTCTCATTTATAATATGTATTCATTTTCCAAACTTTCTCAATTGAATATCATGACTATGGATCATTATTTGTTTGATCTAATCACACCTATTTATTGACAGGTTTTTGCTACCGAACCCGAACCAATGTATTACGAAGGAGACCATCCCTTTCATAACTTTCATCTGTATCCATTCATTAAATAGCAGCAGACTATTAGCATTATAGAAAGATTTGGTTTATCTTTTCGAGTCTGTGCACTCCATCCAAGCTTTGAAAACCTCTCTGAATTCGAACAAATAGTATTAACGACACTAGTTGTTCGGGAGTTGCTGCTAGGAATATTATTTTTAATATTATATTTTAAACAAATATTAATTACTTGCGATGGTTTCGAGCGAACAACGCTTTTACAACTGCGCCACCTCGGCCACCAAATCCTTGGTTATTTTACTTTCTCCTCTATAAAAGCAGTTTTCGGGGCCTCAGGACATGGCTCAACAATAAACTCACGTGGAACCATAATCAAACTTGTTAACTAATTTTAATGATCACAATTAAAAGACAAAAGTTTCTGCAAACAACATTCAAGGATTCTTTGTTTCGTTATCTACGTTTTAAAAATAAGATTCCAAACAACGACCGATATTGTTCCTTTATCATTTATTCAAAAAATTGGAAATTAGGATAATTTATCAAATGATAAATAGAAAGGTTTTGCTATAGTTGCACCAAACAGTTGTAAGACTAGTTATTTATCAGATCACCCACTCGTAAAATATAAGCAAACGAACTATTTAATAATAACTGGAAAATCAAATGTGTAAATGAAATTTTATCTTATCTTCCTTTGAATAACTTTAGATCTGGATTAAATTCTCATTGTATTATTTTTAGAAATGATTTGAAATAACCACGATTAGTTGAAATAAAGTACTAACTAATCCAAAGTCCAATTCCGATTAATTAATAAACAACAGCTTCTAATAAAAAGCCATAACTCACCTGCGGATCTGCATTGTTGATTCCGGTCTCGATGAGCAACTTGAGTGTTTTCGCGTCGGTTGGCAGGTTCGGCTTGAAGAAGTCGATCAAAAACTCTTGAAACTTCTCGTTTCTTATCGCTTTGTCAATGAAATTGGTGAGCATTTGTTTGGTTTTGGGCAGGTTTAGGTTCAGCTCTTGTCTCGCGTCTAATTCGCACGATTTGCAGCAGTTTAATGAATTTGTGTAGAAACAATCGCTGAGATTCGCCTTCGATTCCAGCAGCAGTAAAATGAGATCCAAATTCACGTTTTTGCCTTGCAAAAATTCACCCGATTTAATCAAATGGTAGATGAACTTTCTCACATTGTTCGGACAGAGTTGGTCACTTATTAAAGTGTAGTACATAGAGATCATTATATGGCCCTCATTGACGTCGCAGAGGAATTTTTTCGTAGAAAACTTGACATCAATAAGCCAATCGCAGAAGGAGTTGTGAAAGATCTTCAACTTAGTCTCATCTTTATCAAACACTAAAATGTTGTGCATTAAAGAGAGTCGCTTTTGGAACTCGTCCATGTCGATGGAGTAGTTTTGTGTTCTTAGGCAGTTAAATACAAAGGACTTTTCCACTAAATGACTATCCGCAGCCAAGAGGATGTTCAGAATGGGCCTGATCTTGTGGTATTGCTTCTTGTTGAAGGACTTTTGACAAATGTACAGGTACAGACCGTTTAAGGAACAGGGCAGCATTTTAATTTCCCGGAACGTGAAAAAGTTCTCCTTAATCCCGTCCAGAACCTTTTGCAAATAGAGGATGCAACCGTTGGACTTTAAGTACAACTGATTTAGACTGTCAATCACGTCCTTCGTTAAGTTTACAGCGTTTTTAAAGTCCGTATTAAGTCGTAAAATAATATATTCCTGAACATCCTTCACCACATGGCTCTTCCTGAGATCGTCAATTGTAATCTTCTTGAATCCGCTAAACATCTTCGTAATGTGCTTATTCTGCTTCTTACCCGTTGAGACTAAAAACAGCCACTTGGGCAGAAGGTGAACGTGTTGCGCTAGGAGTTCAGCAATGTTTTGACTTTTATTGGAACTTGGACCGGAATTGCGACTATTCTTCTTTAAAGTGGAGATCAAATTCGATTCAGTTATATAATTCTCGTCGATAGAGTCTATCAGAAAGAGGAGGGACGTCTTTGGAGGGGTTAATTCCAATAGAGGAAAGAGAATGACTTTCTTGAAGCACTCATCTGGATTTTTCTCAATCTGACTGAGACTTTCAAAAATTTCCGGATTACTGACCAGCATTTCGTAGTAATTATCCGCTATGACAGTTCGACAGTCTATTGACTTTGGCAGAGGAGGTGGAATATGCTCTGACTTGGGCTCCTCCTCCACCTGATTGGACTTTTCTTCTACAGACTTTTCTTCACTCTCTTTTTCTTTTGTCACTTCCACTTCACTCTCCTTAGGCTTCTCCTCCTCTTCGGGCAACTTTCGATCTGCTTCTGGAGCTGAACAAGAGTCGGCCTCGCTGTTTGTCATGTCATTGTCATCCTCCTTTTGATTAGAATTGGAGTTTATTTGTCCTGATTTATCGTCACTGTTATTCTCTCCCTCCTCTTGACTGATCGACACCTTGGGACTGCCTCTTGGTGTTCCAATTTTCACTGGAATCTTTGAGATCTTCTTCATGGGACTGGATAGCTTTTTCGCATTGGAATTGTCCACATCCTTCTCCAACTTTCCATTCAACTGGGGATGCGTTCCAAAGGACTTTTTCTCTCCACTCAGCTCGGACTTTGTTACTGGATCCGACTGCTGTCTAATAACGTTCTTCTTAATCCCCGTCGTCATAGGACTGTCCCCTAAACTTCCCGACAATTGCAACTCGGATATTAGCATCTCCTCCAACTCTTTAATCTTTTCTGTTGTCAACTTATTCAATTTACTTTCTTTCGGAGGAGAATCACTTTTCACTGGGACTTCCTCTTTAACCTCCTGCTCCACTTGGTGGTCCTCATTTTCATCCCGGAACAAGTAGCTTGAATGACTTAGAATTTGCAAAACTAAACTCCTAATAAATACTGAAATACTGTGACACTCCGGACTTTGGGAATTGATGAAATAACAGCAGAGAAGCCTTCGATTTAAAATCCCCTTTGTCCCATTTCCACCTTCTAGAATGCTTTGACAAATTGTCGTCTTTCCCGACCCATTAGAGCCCAGAACTAGGCACCCCAGCTGGGGCAAATTGTTGTGATTGTGCGGATTGTAAACCTTGGTGTCTTCGTTTGCCACCGCTTCAGGAATTGCATTGCCTGGCGTTGGAATTGGCTTCTTGAAATTTCTCTGCTCCAGGCAGAGGACAATCTTCTTCAAAACCCACTCCCTATTTATCAGCATCTTCTCCAAAGGGACATCCCTCTTCACTGGCATTTTTAATTCGTTTTCTTCACACAACTCTTTCACTTGTTCCTTGTCTGGCGATTCTTTATTATTCATGTTTCTGGTTAAATAATCCAAGTTCTTTAGACACTTTTCCTCCAACTCTTCTAAAGTCATTGTTTCATCAGCCGGTTCTTCTACTTCTTGCTCAGCTCCTGTTGCCAAATTTGGAATACTCTCCTCTTCGTTCTCATTGCTCGAGTTTAACACGTTTTGTTGAACTAAATTGGCAAAATGCTCCTCATGAGCTAGGGCCGAAAAATTGGAGTTCATTTGGACTGCTGGATCCATTTTCTTGTTCAAATGACTGTTGGACGTTGTCACCTGATCTTTTAGGAAATTTCTCATTCGTCTCTGCTCCAAAATGGGGTCCTGATTCGGAATAATTGAGGCCGTGCTTTTGTTACTGGACTTGCTCTTCGTCGAAGCGGCTGTGTTGAGTATCTTCTCCCCATTTTCACCGTCCTTTTCCACACTCTTGTCCCTCTGCTTGAATCGATCTGACTTACGCAACGGTGTCGCGTAGAGCATCTCTTTGGAATTGAGGGCAGCCTGATTGGCAGCCCCATTAGGACAGTTCTTCTTCTCCTCCGCCTCCCCTCTCCGCTGCTGCTGATCACAGGGGAGGTTTTCGTAGATTTCACTGCTCTTTTTCATCCTCTTATCCGCCGTCCCCCCGCTGGACGGCTGCTTTCGGTTCGAAGACGCCGACGACGACATTTAAGCCATTTCCATTCTCACTAGACGTTTATTTTTAAATGCACAACTCCATGCCGCCGTAGTATCGTGTGTAATCGTTCGTCTCTGCGAAAAAGAAGAAAGGTTACAACCATTAAACACTACACATTAGTTTAATCGCAGCGTTGCGGCTTTTAACCACAAAAATTAATTAATCCAACGGCACTTGTTATTATAAAGAGAGTAGAAACAAGTGCGATGTGTGATTAAATAAAAAGTTTCTATCTAAAATTACTAGAATACTGATAACTTGTCGAGTAGAAATATTTCTATTATCAAACTGGTACTAGTATCTATTCACTCCCTTAACACACATCAAACAAGTGCGATATAACAAAGTTGGATACAATCCAATCTACGATTATCAATTAGGAATATTGCCCCTTGGAAATTATGAAAGCATTCACTTATAATAGATAGGAAAATGGACAATTTGCCTGGAATGTCATACATTTCACATGATTTAACAGTATTGTTCATACTTGTCCGCCCCATTTATATGATTCTAGCAATTAAATATGAATTAGTTAAGAAGAAAGTTGACAAAGTACAATTTCTAGTTCTGTAGCGATAATTTCATAGATGTTTTACATTATAGTTATTTAAACAACTTGTGGGAAAAATGGTCCATAATTAAACAGGAGTAAAGTTCTAGAAAACGAATTAGTTTTCTATAAGAAATGACCGCTTAATTAAGTGTTTTCNGAATTAGTTAAGAAGAAAGTTGACAAAGTACAATTTCTAGTTCTGTAGCGATAATTTCATAGNTAATTAGTTAAGAAGAAAGTGGAGAAAGTACTCTTTTTCATTTGTCAAAAGCCCAATTTCTAGTTCTGTAGCGATAATTTCATAGATGTTTTACATTATAGTTATTTAAACAACTTGTGGGAAAAATGGTCCATAATTAAACAGGAGTAAAGTTCTAGAAAACGAATTAGTTTTCTATAAGAAATGACCGCTTAATTAAGTGTTTTCCAACCAGTTTTTACCAAACTCATACAATTTGTAGGTTTATTTGCTATTTATTCGCAAAATATGAAATAAGAATGAATGAATAAGAAAGCATCCCATTACTAAATTAAGATATAAACTAACACAATTAGGAAGTTTCTGTCGAACGAATAGAACTTTCGGTTTTAATTTTTCAATACATCACAGAAACTGAGTACTACGCACTGTACCACTGATATAACTCGTCATTCAAATCACATTTAGAACATTCAAGAAAAGCTTTACTTTTGGTCATTAAATGGCAAAAAATTCAATTTGACTTTGTTGAAGAGGCAAAAAAAATGTCATTATATATTTTCCTTCCAAGTTCAAAGCGTGAATTATAATTTTAGTACCTGAATTTTGGTCAAACATACTAATTGTATGTGTGTTTACGCTATTTGTAATTGTCTACGGGTATTGAATAATGTATAATTAAACAGTGTGTAATTATGGCGGACTTTATAAAGGAAGAATTGGTTAATAAAGTGTAAAGATTTTTTAATAGAATTGTTTGAACAATTTGAACATCATCTTTATCATATTCTAATATATTTATTGGTTTTGTAAATTTATCAAACCCTGAATTTTTAAATTGTTTGGACATTCCTAAATATTAGGAATCTGTTTTAGTATTTAAATATTACTTTATGGCTTTTTCTTCAATCATAACACCTTGCACTATTCCACAATAAAATTAATATTCATTTAAAACAGTTCAACTACATTTTAGCCACTTTTCTCCAGTCAAAAAATGGTTTTTCTCCTTGGAGCCCACTTAAAAATTGGTATTCAATTACGAATAGCGCCTTGGATTATCCAAATCTGAAATGAAGTCATCACTCATTGGGCTAATCTTTCAACTGAACACACAAATTACGACAAGTTAATTGAAATTTGGGTTGTCACTTTGCGATAAACCACAATCACTGCCACTTGACCCCTCTCCTCCTCCGCCCCTGCCGAGGAGGAAGTGAAAGAAACTCGCTGAGAATTTCCACATTAATTGAATGAACGATGTTCCATAAAACGAAACAAAACACATTTACTACCACTGGCACTGGCCCATTATCTGGCTGGAGAGCAGCAAATTGGAAGTAGTTTGTTCGCTCGTCGTTGCACAAAATGTAGTTGCTGATTAATATTTCAAGAACGCACACCTTAATCAAAGCAGGCGGCTCGCGACAAACACTAAAACTCACTCCCCCAACAAAAACAGGGTGCAATCCAGACCAGACACTACCCCTCCCAAAAACGCATTTTTCAACCCCCGTTTACGTGACTCAATGTCAAAACGTATTGATTTCCCTAAGCTGTACAACGATGAACTCTGGTTTTATGTTCAGTTTTTGTTATTTTTGTTTAATCAACAAATAAAGATGAAATTTTCTCTTCCCAACTAAATTGCACCATTTTCTCTATACCGCACTTACTAACTACTTAAAATGAACGACAACTGCTGTAATGACACTGCACCAATCTATTTTTATTCAAACTACCATTCTATTTCCACCAGTTTAAGAAATAAGTGAAAATGTTTTCTATGGAAAAAATTCTAAGCGACACACAGGGGGCTAATCGCAAAATTTCCAGCGAAATTCTCTTGTTTTTTTAATGCACAAGTTTCTATTCATTGTAAAATAACTCAATTTACAATCACCACTGCCATTCTTATACATTACACTTACTTTAGGGGTTCTAAAGTTTACACTTAAGCAACCGGCACTATTTAAAAATCGATTTTTCACTTTTTTTTCGTAAAAAAAAAAACAAAAAGGAACCGATTGAGAAAATTTGTGGAAATCTTCAATTGTAAAAACACTGGGTGACCGAACTGATTAAAAGCAATGACTTTTCACAGAATTAAATGCGTTTTTAAATTTTTAATGTTTTTTAAAAAAATTTCGTGTTTTATTTACAACTGAATAATAATAATAATAATTTTTCCCAGTTTAATTTTGACTGGTTTATAATAACTCCAGTTGAAAATCATCAATTGATCCGGTTTTCAAAATGGTTGTCAGTGTTATTTTCAAAAACATTCAATTTCTACTGTTGCAACGACAACTTGTGGCCATATGGACGGAAGCCTAGGAAGCCTTTTTGAACGAATTGTGCAATTATAAATCAAAAGTATTTCAATAGTTGTTTCTCATTCGTAAAAACAGCTAATTTCTATCTACTTAATTTTGAATCATTTGTTAAAGCCGTCAAACCTTCCGGTTTTATATTTAAATCGTGTTACAACAAAATCGACTTCTTTAATAATTTGAACAACTTGTGCTTTAAAAACGTATTTGACAGAAGAAATATTATAGTACCATAATATCGATTTTATATAACTCCAATTCATAAAATAAAAATAAAACTATAAGGTACGCCGCAGTCTTTAATCCGAAATAAATTGTGGAAAATTTGCCTAAAGGAACCATAAGGTTTTAGTGTACTTAATACAATTAATTAATTTCACTATAAAACTGATCACGACAGACAATATTTGCAAATATTATTTAGTAAAAATTTACTAATTATTGCATGCTTTTCTATCAGAGTTGTTAAATTTTTTAAAATGAGATATGAGTTTATCTTGAAATAAAAATATGACTATAGATTTTAAATACCTATTAATTACCAAACCCAAATAGGCAAATGGAAAGTTCAAAATACGAAAATAAAAACAAAGTTGTTTTGAAATTGCCTAATTTATGATCACCACCTTGAAATAGTAAGTGTGAATCTAAAATAGTCATACACGTGGTAAAATTTATTTCTATAAATAAATTTTATGCTTGTCAAAAAACTTATTTATATCGATTAAATTGCATCAAACATTGCTCTGAAGTGATTTCTTCGATGCGATATTGATAAAAAACAATGTTCCGAATCGCTCTTTTTACAACACAATAAAAGTAAAAAGCCGATCTTATTGCAATTTGAACTAGTATATTTCGATACAAGTGGTGAAATAGAGGTTATTACTACACAAATTTACCATGTATTATATTTAGTAATTAGGTAAATGAGTGCTGTAATAACCGAGTACACATGTGTATCGAAAGCTATTTGGTGTAATTCTGACAAAAATACCAATTAATCGATATTTAAAAATAAAAACCATTCGCGGCGGTTTTTTTCAATTTGTGGACACAATGTGTACAAGTAAGACAGTGTGTTTATTAAAGTGAGATGAGAATACTCACAACGAAATGGTTTTGACAACAATATGTATTTTCATGAAATTTATGACAATTTTCGTGCAAGTTTTGAATTATTTCAGCACTCCGTGCAGAAAAGTAAACCATTTCAGAATAAATTTACGTGAAGAAAAGTCTACTTTTCGATACGGAATTGCAGAAAATAATTATCTAGGAGGATATTATTACGATTAATAAGTGTCTTCATCAGATCATTTTAAGTATTCTATACGACTGTTATCGTTTTCTTGTTCTCCTGTAAAATTATCATTTTTGCACTTGCGTCGTTGTTACTCCGAACCAATATTACGTTTTGAAATAACCCGTCAACTGATCTTTTAAAAAGTAACGGTTAATGATTGCTTTTTAAATTTTCATATCTATAATCCGCTTTAATTTTTATTATTATCATTTCTTAGTCCACTAACTTCTATTTAACACTAACACCTTTTGTAGAAAATTAATAGTTTTAAAAAATTCTTATCTCCTCTTGGCCGTTAAGAAAGAGAAAAATTATTTAAAACTGGATACATTATTTATAATAACACAATAGCCTTATATTTATATCACTGAGAAACTTCAGTCGATCATACGTGTCGCGAAAATTTAATACACACGTTTAGCATTTTACTCGTACTATTCCCTTTCACTATCATTCATTCATAAACAGTGCTACGATCAAGAAGTCGGTAAATAAATATTGTTGGTTTTTAATTTGTTTAAATTTATTTTAAAGAAATATATATTATTATTTAAAATTACTGAATTTTCTCTAAATTACACAGTGCAATAAAAGATTAAAATTAGAATTCGTGACGTTATAAAAATTCCGCAGAGAATGAGTTTGAGTTTGTGCAGAGTGAGAATAGAAATTTTCCACAGTCAAAGAAAATTTTGGACCCACACAGTTTTCTACGAATAAGAAAACTCTCAAGTGTACGTTTTTTTGTGTGAATGTTGAAAAGTTTCTAAAGAAAAAAATTTAAGTGAAATATTATAAAATCGAGAATTTTGGGAAAACCATCTTTCAAGAATCTGCTTTACTTAACAAGTAAAGTCAAGGACAGCAACTATCAACTATGGTCATTGATCTCTCTGTTTTTAAAGACTTGTCACAATCTTACTTTTCATCTTCTTGCCTTAACAAAGTGCAAATTAGAGCCGTGGTGATTTACCGACCATATGGACAAATTACGGAAAATTGGAAGAGTGGAAACAGAGAATGAGAAAAATATAGTCATTAGATCATTTCCGCTAATGATTTTCGCAAATCATAATGTGAAAATGGGTCAATAAATAGTTTTTTTCTTACATTTTCAAACTATTAGTTCGATCTTTTCTGTAAAGACAGGTCGTCAACTCAAAATAGTGAAGATTTTAGAATAATTTAGTGAGTGTTATTTAAAAAGTTTTAATATTACAGAGAATTATTGAAATATTTTAAATAAGCAATAAATTACTTGAATAAGGTTGATTATAAATATAATAAACAAATATATTTATTTTTCAGGATAATAAATAAATAAAGTGAATATTCGTGAAAGTTATAAAATATAATCGTAGAACTCTGAAAAATAAGTTCAACAAAATTGTGTTGACTGTTTGATAGCTGCGAAATTTATTGTAATAAAATGGCCACTCCAAAAAAAGTACCGATCCATTTACAGGTGAGTGTAAAGTTTTAAAGATAAAGTTATAATTAGCAATGTGTTTTTAAAATAAATGGTAACATGTGGTTTACCTATGGTTGGCAAATGTTTTTATTGAGAGAAAGTGTTTAATCGTTTCCGAACAAAACGGACTTTACGTCAGAACAGGGTACAAACTATAATAAACAAACTATTATAATAGTTATTTATGCAACAAGTGTTAAATCAGCAGTTTTTAACGATAAAAATGGGTAAAAAATCAAACCATAAGCGAGTTTTTCAACGATAAGTACTCGTATTTAAAAAAACGGATTTAACTTTTTTTTATGGAATTGCAAAATAGTTATTGTGCTACATGGGTGTAAAATGAGACGTTTTTAACGAGGACACGGATGTGAAATAAGAGACGTTAGGCGATTTTCTTCGTTTCATAGTTATAAATGGGTTTAATGTTTTTTTGCACATTCCTTAAAAATACAAGAAAAGCTAATAAAAAATATTTGATGTTTCTTTTTTCACTAGTGAAATAAAAATTTATAACTTTCACTAGTAAATAAAAATGCAAAATAATAGTAGTAAACCGCGGCGAAAAACAACGTAAAGAAAAAATAATATTAAAATTATATTTGTACACGACACCAATACTATGCAAATAAAANTAATAAAAAATATTTGATGTTTCTTTTTTCACTAGTGAAATAAAAATTTATAACTTTCACTAGTAAATAAAAATGCAAAATAATAGTAGTAAACCGCGGCGAAAAACAAC
>JXOV01013111.1:3230-17330 GCA_001014945.1 Clogmia albipunctata
AAGTAAAGAATAAGAAGACAACCCAGCACTAAATTGAGGTTTAAACACATACAATTAAGGAAGGTACTTGTGAAGCGAATAGAACTTTTGTCCTCAATTTTTCAAAATATCACGACAACCTTGCACTGTATCAATGTTATGCCCGGGATAGCACTCATCATTTGAACCACATTTAGAAGCCAAAACCAACATTTAAGACAAAATTTTCTTTTTGTAATTTAATGGGAAAATCTTTAAATTGATTAATAGTCTACATCATTCCAGAGTTATGAAAAACGTAAAATTATATTTTCATTCTATGCTACTACGATTAAAAATTATAATTTTGAGTAGTTGAATTTTGGTACAAAGTACTAATTTCGTGTATTTACTATTTGTAATTTTCTGCGGGTATTGACTTATACATTATTCAACACTGTACGATTATACGATTATAAAACAATTTACTTTAATTTGGTATTTTGTCATAATCGTCGATGTAAAAATTAATTTCAATTAATGATTTTATAATTAAATAAAAATAAATTCAACAGAATTATTAGAACAGTTTAGAATTATTAATATATTATTATTTTAAGACCAATACTTCGAAAATCCTAATGGTATGCAAATATTAGGATGAAACTATTCTGTTAAAAAATGAATTAACTATAAAACAGTTTTAAAGCAATATTATCGTGGCGTTTAAATACCTTTTAATTTAATTAGGAACAAATACAGAAAAGCCATTAATACATAATTAATGGAAAAAGTGATATTTAGATCACTTCATTAATTTAAATATTAATATTGATATTCGATACAATCATATTTTAAATAAAGCTTAAATCATATGATTTAACTGAATAAAAATTTCCCATTAAATTTAATCTGGATTTAAATTCAATAAAAAAGGAACAAGCTAACAAATCGTAAAGTTGTTATTTCTCCCTGGTATTCCCATTATAAAATAAACAGCTCTTAAAGTAATCTTACCAGTGACTTTTTCAATATAAAATCAATAAATCAACTATAGCTGACATAATTGACACGATTTGATTTAATGGAATTGACAGGCTCGATATTTTATTATACAGCTCTAAAAACTGATAAGGGAAATCATGCATCACTGTTGAAAATCGAAATTGGCACGAGCCGATGATTTAAGGCTTTGAGTGTTTGAGCTATTTATATTTCATATCAAATATTACGATGGTAAACAAATTTACATTGAACAAATAACTTTTTTGTAAATAAAATTGAAATGTTTTATAGCTTTGATAGAGAATTTTTGTAGAAAATGATTTTTACAAAAGCAATAGAGTATTAGGCTTTTATGCTACTAGAATGTAATGCTTATGGTTGCCACATTTTGGTTACATAAATAATAAATTTAATGTAAGTTGTTATTATACCATGTTCAAAGATATTTTATTTCTGGCTTATTGCAATTTGAATTAAATTAAATAAACAATTTTGCCGTCTATTCTTGAAGTAAAATTAATAATTTTTAAATTTTGGTTTTCGGTTTTCAAAAATGAAGGCTGTTTCCGCTAAGAGACGAAGTCGACGACGCGAATAGCTTCCTTCGAGAAAACTGAATTAAACGTCGAGAAACGAATGCTATTTTTCTCAACTTTCATTTGTAAAGTAGCACAAAAACTAATTAAATATTTATATGGGAAACATAACTTTGATACTGAAACATAACAATTAATGAAACATTTTGATGTTTCATTCGTCAGACTAGAATAAGAAGTAGAAGTCGAATGATAAGATGTAATTCATTTAGAAAAGTTATGACAAGAATAAGAGGAAATTCACTTCACAATTCTTTTAATTTCATACAGTTTATACTGGGAGGAATAGGAAATATAAATGTTTAGATGGGCAGGAGGTGACAAATCCTGGACAAAATCCAAAACCAAAGAGTCAAAGGAAGTTTTGATTGTGGAGAAAATTACAGAGCCGACTGCGATACTATGGACATATTATGCGGCGACCATCGGGGCATATGGTCAGGAAGACTCTGAGACATGAGGGCGGCGAATTTAGACGAAAGTACTACACAGAAAAGGAAAATAAGGAGGCTACAAACCAGGAAAACCAAGCCCAAATAGATCGGACACGGTTGGGAAGAAGCATAAGATATTTATGAAAACCAATTTCAAAATCTACTCTCTAATTCAAATTTAAAAAATACATTTGTGGGTGCCATCACACAAAGGAATTCAAGGTAATGAACGCGGTCACCAATTATCAAGTCAAGGACACCAAAATCAATCACATTTCGGGTTTTAACTAGATTTAAATGGTTTTTTTTATCATATTTAAAAGGAATTGTACAAAACATTAATTGACAAAACTCAAAGGCAATAGAACGACGACTCTTTTTAATTTTGAGTTAGAAAAAAAAATTACTAAAAGGTCTAACCAGAAGGGAATGTCAAGTTCTATCTAAACTGAGAATTGGTCGCACTCGTCTTACACATGGATACTTAATGTAAAACAAGGAGCCACCAGGGTGTGTAAATTGCGGACGGAAATTGTATGTGGCCCACTTGCTAAAGTGTGACAATTGAATTTGTTAAAAAAAAAAGAATAATAAAATTGACAGAAAATGGAAAATACAAAAATATAGATTATGACAACATAAAATTTAAAAAATGTATTTAAATTTCTAAAAGCACTAAAAATGTTCCATAAAATTTAATTCAATTATACCAAGTAAGCATAAAAAATTGTTCATGATGTGGTAAAAATAGTCTTTAGAACTCTTTTCATGTATTTTTAAATAAATAAAAATACACATTTATAAAACATTTTAATAATTATTTACGTAGTCTTGGTCATAGAGACCCACTAATGAAAACACTATTATTTTAATGCACTATGTAGTGCTAAAAAGTGAAACATAATGTTACATACACAAAACCTAATGAATAAATTAACTTTTTCACAAGGAATTGTAACAATATTAATATTAAGTGTATAAAAATACTTAGTTCTAATAAAAGATATAATAGTAGCCTTAATTGTACGAAATTACAAAGTTTACAACAGAAAAAGAATATATTATACAAAGGATGTAGCTTAATAGCTTTTTAAAGGCCAATGAAACCTAAATTCCACTCGATTTATTCTAAAAATAATTCCTTGATTTATTTTTACATTACAAATCACTTTTTAAATAAAAGAAATTGCTTTCGATTTACACGGGAAATTGTTTTGATGAACCTTGAACTTAATGGAGAACGCACTCCCCTTGCCAAAAATAGCATTGGTTTTAGCGATTCCATACATTTTAAATCACAATTTAAATATTCATTGCATTAGCTTTTCACGCCCACGCCACGTTTTATTTTGCTTTAAGGCGAATTTAAGGATTTCTCGCGTAAAACGTAATTTGTTTATACAACATAAATGATTCCACGTTATTATTATTCATTGCACTAAAAGGCTCAGCGAAGGATTTTATATTTATTTTTCATCATCACAGCAACGCACGGCGAAAAAAACAACTTTTATTATACCTGATTTTGAACGTTGATTAAAAGGCCAAAGCAGGCGCTGGCTAACAGCTGATGCAGAATTATAATCCATTGAAATAATCCAAATCGAGATGATGCCACTCGTTTTGAGTAATCACCCGTCATTATCACACACCGAAATAAAAGCCGCTATCAATCAGCACGAATTTCTTCTCTCCATTTATTGGAGAACAACACCAACACAGAAGGCGAAACACAGTAAAAAACAAAACCAAAAAAAAACTTCACGATAACGAAAACAAATGGCCACAAAAGACACAAATTTTCGCCATTTTTCACATTTGGCGACGTTTTCCAATGAATTCACACACTGATTATCACACAAATGTGCCCCCTTGATTGATGCACATCCATCATTTGATAAGGAATACGCTCAAATGCGAGAAAATTGCCATTTTTCACAAATTCACTTTTTTCTCCTCACTTTTGTTCCACTTTTATTTTCTGTAGACGAAGCAGTCGCGACGAATTATTGCAAACGACAAGACAGGTAGTAATCCGGGAAGGTTTTCGAGTCGTTTGGGGCGAGATTGTTTTTATCAAAATGTTATCACTTTGACAGTTGTCCGGATGAAGAAGAAGAAAGTAAATAAAACACACAAACACACGATTTTCTAGCAAACGGTATTCCAATAGGAGTAAGGGAGAAGAAGTCATGAGAGCGAGTAGCATATATGAAAAGCCGCATGGAGTAAGTAGGCAAAATACATCGAGTGTAATGGAAGAGGAAGCGAGAAATAAAATAATTTAGAATTTTAAGTCATGCGATAGAAATATATTCCTTTTTCAATCACGTAAACCGCAAATTTTGAAAAGTAAAAAGAATTTAGAAATAAATTTTATTCTTCGTTAGATATAATCAACAGTATTTCTTTCCATTACAAAACTTTTTTTTTTTGAAATATTTACAAATTTATTGCTTTTAAATAATTATTTTTAAAGACCAATTTCATTTTATAATTTTTTTTTATATATTTAAATTGATTTGCATAATCTTCCGATTATGATTTTTAAAAAGCTTCTATGTTAAAACTATCATAAGAATAATTATAAGAACTCCAATTAAAAACAACAATTCAACTGTTTGTTATAATATCAGACAACGGCACATATTATGGACATGTGTCCAACAACAAGATTCAACGGAAATCCAGAAGATATAAAAGATCTAACCACGGCTGCAAGAAATTGGTTGTCTTCTTTGGAACTATGATGTTTAACTTTGCAACAAATACTCATACGAATGAATAAATAAATATAATTCATAATGGTCAATAATATTATTTACAATTTGTATATTTATTGAATCTTGTATTTTGAGAACATACAGTGGACGCTGCTTATTAGTGCCACGGATAATAGGGACAATCGCTTTATCGGGCCAAAATGCCTAGGAGCAAATCGCCCGTATATAAAAACATTAAATATCCACCGCTTTATGGAACCGTTCTGTGGGCAAGATCACTACTACAAAAGGTGGCGAGAACTTGTGCAAGTGACAACAACTCAGTCTTTGTATACTTTTATTGACACCAATCTTGACCATGTACCCTATGTTTATTAATTCTACTTAAGGAGTGAAGACAAAAGGAAAATGGAAAAAAATCGTCTCCTCGCATGTTTGTATTTGCCGATTTGATGACACCGCAATAGTTTACACTCACTCTGTTGTATATTTTTTATTCATCATATATTCATCACTACATACAGAATCATATTTAATTGTTAAATAGATTACTAAATTCATTCCGTTTTCTTAGACACATTTCTTTTCATTCATTAATACCGGGTGCGGATTAACGCTTGTTTGGTTCACAAGACACAATATATGTACACGTCATTGACGATAGAATTATTTCAAATTTTTACATGATAAAAAACAATTATTATTTAAGAAATACACTTTTCCAAGCACATGTGAATGTATATACATATTCTCATACTCGTGCATGTTTAGGTTTTATTGGCTTTTAATATTTTCTGTATAATATATACTTTTGCTATTGTAAACCTTGTTATTTCGTACAATACAAAGTTCTAATAAAAGATTTATAATGGTAGCTTCCATTATAAATCTTTTAATAGAATTGAATATTTTTGAACACTTAATATAAATATGGTTACAATTCCATATGAAAAAGTTAATTTATTCATTGGGTTTTGCGTACGTAATGTTTCACTTTAGAGCACTAGTGCACTTGACTTTACACCCGGGCAGAACATAACGTTTTTTGCGCTCCACTTATCAGCACTGAAAATTTTACAATTACATATAAAATTTCATTATTTACAAGGAAAATTTAAAAATTGACTTGTTTCACAAAAGTTTCAAAACAAATGTTCACTTGTAAAGTTATCGTTAACGGTTGGAATTCAAACTCATATTGTTTGTTATCTCTTCATTTCTTGGTCATAAGGCAAATGCCTATTTTATTGTTTATTTGGATCATTTGTTTGCTTTAATATACGTAAAATAAAATTCCATTTAAAGCAATATACGGCAAATATAAATATAAATTATATGCATATGGCTTGAAACGATAAAAATTAAAATTTTAAAACAAGAAACATTAATTAATTTTCAACATAATCACGGTCCTATGGCATAGCCGAGACCAATATTTTACGCAGCTTAAGGGTAACAATGGCGACCAAATTTTGACTTTGAGACAAATTTGTTGAATAGTTTACGACATTTTTTCACTAGTGAAATAAAAATTGAAAACTTTCACTGAGTGCGATAAAATGAAACATTACGAAACTCAAATGGAAATCGAAAAGCGTATATTTCGATACGGAATTGCACAAAAAAAATTTGTAATAATTTATTATTAAATCATCGAAAATAAATTTGAAGCCTCGACGTTTCAAATATTAATTTGCAAAACAAATACTACCAAATGCAAAGTACAGATCATAAACTTAAAAATCCCTAATAGACTCCATAAGTGAATGTTTCATATAACTGTACTCGTGTATTGGCACAGACTGGGATGAATAACTTTACAGCAGCGCAAACATAAATTTGTATCTTCCGAATGCAGAAATCTTTCGAATTATTGTGAAATAGGGGAAGACATTCCGCCAACTTTATAAATTTTTCTTCTCATGTGCATGGGGGTGAGACGACAGTTCGAGTTTGGAATTGGAAATAACGAACAGTTTGTGATTTATGGCTTTTGTTCACAGTATCTCAAATAGGAACTCTATTTCGGGACGTGGTTAGGCATTTTTAATTAAAATTTAACCTCAGAGCCGATTACAGGGCTTGTAATTAATCGTCAAACTAAACCGGAGACTGGGAACGAGTGTAATAACACAGTTTTAAGGTTCACTCGCTTCATAAATAATGATTAAAACGTCATAATCACAGTCGATGAGAAAAATTATGAACGTTTCGTGGCAAGGTTTTTAATTAAGTTGGTGATTAATTATTCCTTATATCTGGTCGTAAAGTATCAATAAAGTAATCCTAATTAAAAACGTCTAATAAAGGGAAAATAATTGGGAAGACAAGAACTTAATAACCAAAGGATGGACAGCGCCAGATGGGACCAACCGCCGCCGGTCAGTAGTTCTTAAGCTCAAATTGACCAATANATGATTAATTATTCCATATATCTGGTCGTAAAGTATCAATAAAATAATCCTAATTAAAAACATCTAATAAAGGGAAAATAATTGGGAAGACAAGAACTTAATAACCAAAGGATGGACAGCGCCAGATGGGACCAACCGCCGCCGGTCAGTAGTTCTTAAGCTCAAATTGACCAATAAATTGCTTGGTGTCCCAAAACCCCTTTTTCCAAACTTCCTATCGTCATATATTGCCCATAATCCGAAACGTGTCCAGATGTTTTTAATTCACTATTAAAGTTTACCTTGTTACCCAACGATGGGTTTAAGGTACTTTCAATAAACTTATTTTAGTAGGTATTCAACAAAATTGAATGAATTTTTAACCATAATTACGTCCAATATCCAAATGATTGTATTGAAAAAATTAATCTAAAATATGAAAATGAATTGTCCTATGTATTTTTATATTAACTTTAATTTCTTGTATAGGATTCAATTTTTATTAAATATTAATTGATGCCCAGATTTTACCAAGAGAACACTATTAGCCTAGCAACATCATCACGTCAACTTCTATTTTCTGTACATATTTCTGGCAAACAAAACTAAATTGTAGACCCTGTCTTTGATGAAATACAATTGCACTTCCAAGACTTAAAATTTTTCGCCTCTTTTTGCACCTCTCTCTTGCGCCGGAGGAGTTTATGTAAATCTTAACCTCTCTCCACCGAGCGGAGATGATGATAAAGCGGGACGGATCGCGCCCAAAACTTGAATGCGTGTGATAATATTAATGAACGCTATTTTCCTTTCATTTTATATAATAAATCATTAATGAATAAACATACGGGAAAGACATTTCACCGGAATACTTTACTTTTTTCAGTCGCCGATTTTCTCAATCAACGATGATAGAGAGATCTTAATTGGTTTCTTAAAAAGGATTTAATCAATTTAGTCAAAAGTTCTGTGTGTGTGTTCGTGTTAATTAAACTCGCTACGGACAGTTAGGTGTTAATTTATTTACAGCTGAGAACAGACTGAAGAATAACAGTTAAATCAGCGCTCATTGCGCTTTTCAAAAATGAAAGGTGCTTATTCAACGCATTTCCTGTCGAGGGGAAAAAGAGAAACAACGGGGATCGAATAGAGCCGGGAAGAAGTCGCCGAAAAAACTGTCATTGAATACGCGCCCGTCACATTATACTTCCATTAGCCCGGACTGTTACTACTTACATCGTATCACAAAATATTTCAAATCCAGTTATAAACTAATCAGTAATAAAACAGGAATTTAAAATTATAATAGTCCCTTATTGAGTTCATAGACTTTTGAAACCATTCTTTTACAGATCTTCTATCAACTTACTGCTTAAATAGTTTAAAATGTCGTTTGCTTCTTCAATTGAAAATAATGGAATACAAAAAATTGCAGTCCTGAAAATTTTGGCTCAAGGTGTAAAGTTTCATGTGGGGCAAACTAATATTTTTTAAATATTATTTCTTAATGTCTTATTTGATCATAAGTTTTATGAGTGAGAATGAATTGATAAATTAAAGAAATCAAATATAATTATTGAAATTAGCATGCCTCTTAATATTTATTTTAATTTTTAATACTTCATATAATTATATGAATAAATAAATTCTTTTGAATTAAATATTTTTTTTTTTTTTTTTCCTTTCAATTCCTGTAAGGAATATGGGGGGTCGCAACCTCAACCAACGGGTTTTGCGACATTTCGGTGACCATTTGTTTTCAGTGTATTATTAGTCAATTAATAGCACCTAGACCAGTTGAAAAAGGACCCAGTCAATCCTATCCGCCCAGGGATCGAACCCTTGACTCCGAAGAGGCAGCCGGATGCGTTAACCCATCGGCCACGAGACAGATTGAATTAAATAATAACAAATGTAAATTATCTTTTTAATCTCATTCATCTGTGGCACAAAATGTAACTTACCACCGAATCCCAGCAGACAAGTTAAACGACTCAATTCAAAAGAAGGCAATTAATTTGAATAATAAAGAAGCTTTTTGCTTCCTTTTCCTTGTTTTCTGTTTAATTCGGAAGTATTCGAGAGCAACAAATTTTTACGTCATTGTTTAAATTAATGGATTTGGCTTTTTAATGATTCCATTATAATTAATGAGGGAAGATATTTAAAAGATAACGCTCATCACCCAAAGAAACCTAATAAAAATTTGTAATGTAATTTGTCAATTCATTAGAAAGATTACTTTCTTTTAAAAAATTTGGTGAATTAAAGAACTTTTCTGTTCACAGGATAATTAAAAATTATAAGAAAAAAAATTCTGAAGCATGGCTTTTGTAATTAAACATTATCTTATCTTATTATTCTGCATTATTGGTAAAATTGTCCAAAAAAGGAATAAATAACCAGAAATCTAATTTATTGGTTTTATCTTACGTTTCCATCTTCAATTTCCCCTGAAGCATTAACGAGAAAGATACTTTTGTTTACCGGACAAATTATTTCCTAATAACCTTATCTCTTCTTATCTTTCTTATTTTCGTTGTTGTTATTGATAATCCCTTCCAGAATTAATTAGCGATATGGCCAAAGTTTATTTTTGTTTTCTTCTATTTTCTCTTTAGTTACCAGAAAACGAGAATTCCTTAGTTTCCAAAAAATATTCGTTAGTGCTCTGTTACCTTAACATTTCTTTAAGCAGCTTATTTAAACCAAAGAATATTGTCTTAGGATGTCTTTGCACGTATGTTACATCCACGAGAAAAATAATAGCCCACCTAGTACAATTTCCATTTTGACCTTAATTTCATTATTAGAAAGCATTATGTTTTAAAAGTTGTTGTGTAGTTTTATCAATTGATATGTCGAATATCTGAAAACATCAAAGGTTTCTGTGTAAGTATTTCAGACTTGTTCTTTATTCTAATGGTACTGTATATCGTTTTCTTTAAACGTTAAATGATTTCACACATTTTCATATACGATTTATTTTTGAAAATTAACTTATATTTTATTTGACGATTTTTTAGTCCTCTCCACTTTTCTCTCAAAAACGGACACTGATGTTTCGCTACTACAACAACAACATATTACTATAACCTTAGTCTTTAGTCTTGGTTTATAGATTGCATTTGAATATAACTAAATTAAAAATTATTTTTTTATTTTCCTTTTATTTTAGCACACAGCTTAGTAGGTAAACTTGGGCTCCTTTAGCAGTCTAGTTTTATTATCATAAACTTTTTCACTCGACTGGAAAAGTAGATCATTCCCTACCATAAGATACTTTATTTTGATTTTATTTCGATTTGTAGTCTTTTATATGTAATTAATTTAAGTTTCGTAATATTTTACTTGTTTGGATTAGTGAGTAACAGTTGTTCACCATGCAATAGTGCAAACTATTAATAATTTCTTAAACATGAAAATGAGTGTAAAAATCGATTTGCCTGAACTTTTTTTTATTTGGAGTTAAGTAAGAAATTGTCAGAAACTCTCTTCCAGACTAACCAAAATACCCGATTTCTTACTGTGCTTGGGTATAGGGTGAGACCGCTATCATGGTATTACTTCACCCATTGCCCATCAACTATTGTTACCATCATTTGAAAAACAATCGTTAATCCATCCCTATACCTTGTTCATCAATATGACTCGCACGAGATTTTCCATTCTACTCCAATTCTGTGGGTTGGACAATATGACGTCGGCCAAACCTTCTGGCTCGACTAACCCTATTGAAGATTCTCTCTCTGCATTGAATCTTCGACATCTGAAGACAATATGTTCGGGAGTGTATCCTTCAACTTGAATCGCTTGAGGTAGCTACCAAAGGTACCATGCCCACTTAGAAACTGGGTTAGGATGAAATTAACCTCACCATGTCTTCTTTCACACCATCGCCTTACATCGGGAATAAGGCGCCTAGTCCANTTCCGCGAGGCTTTATCCTGGTTTTCATTAACCCACTGTTCCTGCCATTTAGCGAATGTGATTTCCTTTGCAATGGCTTTGTCCATTTCATTGAACACATTTACCGCCTCCCCGGCCTTAAGTCGAAAGGGCGGACATCCAGAGATCACCTTCGCACCTAAACTGTCCGTACCGCGCTTAAATTACACAAACACACAAACAACTTTTGACTCTATTGATTACACCCCTTTTCAGAAACCATTTGAGATTTCCGATCGATGTGATCTAGAGAAACGGAGACTGAAAACTAACGCATCTGGTGAAAATTCTTAATCGTAAGTATATACATAGTTTAAATCTTATCTACTTAATTAATTTCTTTAAAAATCATTTATTTTCTTAAAACAAGAGATAAACAGAAGATTACAATATCTTGCAGAATTCTTTAAATATAGATAAAATAATAATAATAATTAATGAGAAATTAACCACAATGTACTCGTATTTAGAAAATGAATATTCTTATTTTGTTCTAAAATTTAATTGATATTTTAACTCTTTTTGAAGAGAATGTTTTAAAGAACTATAAATTGGTTTAAATCAATCCAACTTTTACAGGCAACCCATTAATAATAAAACTTGTGAAAAGTTGGAATAAATTGCAAAAAGTGCAGTCTTGTATTTGTTTCGAAAAGTATTTCGTTTCGTGATCCTGGAAAGATAAAAAGTGCATTATATCACTTGCCAAGAAAATCAACTTAGTGTACTTTTTAAACCACTTAAAACTTTCATCTCGCTTCTGGATTAAATCAGTTTATGAAATCCGGTGCTGGAACTTTTGCTCAAATTAATTCCATTGACCATTGCAAATAAATTGCAACGCGAACTTTTCAAATTTATCATAAATTTAATTAGAACAATAACTTCTTAAATGAATACTACTCCTTTTTAAAACTGTTTTGGAGGAAAGATATATTATTATACAAAATTTGATATTTTTTTCCAAAAAAAAAACTATATTTTAAAATAATCCCAAAATTAAACAACCTTTGGCAAAGGATTAGTTAATTTCAGGAATGAAGATTTGTGTTTGTAATCATTACAAGTTTTGTGGAAAAGTTACGAAAAGTTTCTTTAAACTTTTTCTGTCCAAGAGAATATCATTTCAGGATAAAGTTACAAAGACATATTCTTATATAAATTAAATTGAAAGGAAATGGGGTTAAATGAGGAATGACAGATAGACAGTTGAATAAAGTTCTAATAAAAGTTTGTTCAATAATTAGTTCACAAATTCTTGAGCAATTTTCTTATTAACGGAAAGCAAGTCAATGTTGAAATAATTATTTTTTCTCTTAAATCTGTAATTAATTAATTATAACTTAATATTTGAATAAAGTTATACCCACAACAATTTTTAAAGGAAACACAAATTTGCTTATATCGACAAAATAATAGTTATTTATACACTTAGGTCGGTAAGATAAGGCATTATCAAACACTATGGTCGTTTGAAGTCACGAGAGTAGTGAGTATTTTAAAATAGGCCGGTGATTATGTAAATTAATGCTTATATACCGAGTCTTATACAAAATTTAAAATGATCTTATCTCCCTCTTATTGCTTTTGTTCCTTTTTCTAATTTCACGGAAAGATGGAGAAAGTTATATCTTGTTTCTCTTACTCGCATAAAGGAAATATCACCTGGCTCTTTCAATTAAAACGTTATATTTAAATTGAAATAATTCGCCATGTTGGGAAATCGAAATTAAACCATGCACAAAGGAACTGACATCCATATACATTTGTTTGACTTTTTCAAGGAGGTCATACTTTAATAATAATAAATAATAATAAAGAAAAAGAAAAAGCACTAAGAATTCTTTAAAGCACTCGTGCTACAATAACGACTTTGACTGATCAAACTTGAGTGTCATATCAATTTTAAGCAACAAAAATGTATAAAATAATTTGATTTTATGAAAGACGAATCAGTGTGTTATTAATTAAGAGCATTGTATTTTTTTTATTTTAAATGACTTCTGGATTAGTAATATTAATTACAAAATTGTTTTTATATAAATAGTCACATATGTTTTTTCGAAAGGTAGTTCCAGTTTGATATTGAAACACATGTTAGATTTCTTCTAAAAATAATTTTATTGAGAAATTTAAATAAATTATTGTTATTGCCTTTATTGTTAGTATTCTTCTTAATTTTGCTGTAGGTTTTGTTTGAATATAGTTAAATTTATTAAATATTTTAGAATCCAAGACATCAAATTCGTCTAGACTCCAGAGTAATTACTTACCTTCCCTTTTCTCTTATTAATATTAAACGTTGTGATAAAGGGCTAATTGAATAGTTAATCTATTTACTATAAGAAAATAATTTGACAATAACAGGCACAGCTTCATTAATATTAAAAATAATAATTGAAATAGACAAACAGATTTGGCTGGCAACAACTTATAAAAAGGCTTTATATAGGTGTTGAGCAGTCAAGAAAATATATATAAATGTTCAAAATTCAAAGATTTTGGCATTCAAGAATAAATGATATAAAAGAATCATTAAAAAGAAAAGAACAAACCAACGCTAATTAAAAATAAGGTTGTACGGATTTGCGGTGGTTTTAGTAGTGCATCGTCTTCAGCCGGCTACTATTCATTGTTTTGATTTTGTATACAAGAAAATTAACGATAATTTTATAACAAAAGACTTAAAGTGATTGAATTCGTGCAATAGACAAAAAATGTTGTGTCTATTAAGTTGAATATCATTTATTTTGTGCCAAAATCCGAAAAAAACGAAAAATTTCTCTCACCCAATTCGGTAAAATAATGTTTAAATTTTAAGAAAATATAATAAATTTGGTACAAGATAGAATCAAGATAACAATATACATCTGCCTAGTTCTCATTTTACCAATAAAAATCACCAATCAGATGGATTCATGTAATTTTTCTCCCGGCTGATGACGTCACGTAAAATTCGGTCGACTTAATATGTGCTTTTCTTTTTTAAAGTACTTGTTCATATTAGTCTTATTTGGGTGCCGGGTCATTCAGGAATAGAGGG
>JXOV01013112.1:337-20200 GCA_001014945.1 Clogmia albipunctata
TCTTTGTTTAGCTGAATTTATATTTCCTTAAAATAATACAAGCTGGCAAAACGACGTTTGCCGGGTCCAGCTTGTGATATATAATAAATTTTTTTTTATTTAATTCAAATTTAGGATATATGTATACTTATAACCTAATGGTTGGTGTCGGTAATAAAGAGTTATTAATAAATGAAAATGTATCTACCTCAATTTGAGCATTTTCGTCTAAAATAATGTAACACCTACTTTCAATTATTTTCATAAAAAAGTCATTAAAAGCTCAGTCCAAGTTTAATTAGGAAAATTACATTAAACATAAAAATATTAAATGGCATTTAAAGGCTTCTCTTTTAAATTTAGAATGTTTCAAAAGGATAGCACGTGCTATGACAAATAAAATGAAATTGACATCAAACATGTTTTGGCTGGGTTGGAGGTGGAATGTTCCAAGGGGCCCATTTCAGCACGTGGCAAAAGACAGGGATTGTTTCACTGATATCCTTGTTTCAATTGTCACCGAAAGGTTATCTTTAGCAAATCCAACAGTTTATTATTCGTAAAATATTCACATATCGCAAACAAAATATGTTCTGACATGCAAATAATTTTCTGATAAAACACGATAAAGTTGTAGCTTCTAGACAAACATTTGTGATTGCCAGCATTACATAAATCCAACTTTTGCAATATAAATTTAAAATGGGTTTCCTTTTCCTCATTCGCATACGAATATGAAAAGAAGGATCTTTAGGAGATTACTTTAAATGTAATAAATCTTGGAATCGTACGTGGTTGAAAGCGATTGTCCAAGATTTATGATTTATTTCCGATTTCAAAGATTAATGAACCTAAGACATCAGACTTTATTTTAAATGATTTTCATAAGATTTAATATGGTTTTAATACAATTAATTAAACTATGTATTTATTTGGAATAAAGGTTTCTTGTAGTCTTATTAGTAACATTAATATATATCTTTAAAAATATTTAATAGTTCTTTCAATCTAAAAAAAAATTCTCTAATGAATGAAAGTGATATATATTGAATATATAAGCTGGGAGAATTAGGCGTCTAGGAACGCTTTCTTCCGCACCCTGTTCTAAGCCATCGGCTTCACTTCTCTCCATACTCTTCCACCCAGATCTTTCTGCAGGGTACATCTACAGGTCTGCTTCAGCTCTGTACGTACCTCCTTACTTACCATTTAATTTTTGCTAGTAATGCCTTTTCTTTGATTGGTTTTGGAAGTAAGTATTATTAAAGTTATTATAAACGATTTCATCTAATAAAAATTGTTAGAATTTAAATTTTATCTCAAAGTTAATCTTAAGAGAATGACACGTTTTTGTGTATTATTATTATTATATTCTTGTGTTGAGCTTGTGCCACCAAATAACTAAGGGAAAATTACCAACATGAACAACCTCTACCTAAAAATCCAATTTCCCCATTCATTAATAAAATTATATAAACAAACAACGTGACTGTGGAATCTGTATTTGAATTGCATGAGATTCCAATATTAAAAATTAAAAAAGAGTATTCAAATTTTAAACTTTTTTTTTATTTACCGCTATTTTAGTGGCTAAGCAGTAAAAAGTAACAAAAAGAAGACATAGCAAAATCCATTGGAAGACTCAGAAGGGGCCATATAACAGGTTCTTTTGTTCGGTAACTCAGCCCCTTATTCAGGCGACTCAACAAGTTATGGTAAGGGTTGGTAAAAAGCAAAGGCCGTTCAAAGGCCGTGTTCTGTTAGTATGCTTCTCTACCGTGTTCAAAATTCACTCAATAACCTCATATTGAAAAGATAATAAGAGTTTCTTTAAATGAACTTAAACGTGGGTTTGTGTTTCTGACTTAATCACAAATAAAACTACAAGAAAATTAAATTTCCAGCATTTGTCAAATCACGATTAAAGAAGACGAAATTTAAAGCTCACTTATCTAAATAGATCAAGCTTACCCAACTCATATAGACTAAAATTAGAGCCGACCGTAGTTACTACGACACGTATCGGATTTGAGCAAGTGCCGGAAACTTATTGAACTTGACAGAGAAAAATTTAGTTGAGCTATGGTATGGTCCTCTACATAGATCAGATTTTCATTAAATGGGTCTAATAGTATCTGCGCACATTCCATCGTTTATCAGGTCAAATCATAATAGTTATTTGTTTTACAAGGGTATAGAATCAGCCGTTTTTTAAGAGGAAATGTTTATTACATAACCGTCTCAAGTTTAGTTTTCCATCGTTTCTAAGTTAGAAAAATTTACTTTTTTTAAATTATGCATTTTTTTTTGCATGTAGGACTTAATAAACGGAATTGTAAAACGGTTGTTTTTTAGAGTGCCTTCAAATACTCTATTTAACAAAACAAAGGATGACACCAAAAAGGAAGAACCTCTCAAATTTCCAGTAACGATTTCTCCGAAGCAATCTCATTGAATAATGTCAATATCATTACCTCTGTTTAAAAGTTTACACAAAGTAAATAAAGAGAGTCATTAAAATACGAAAATGATTCTTAGAAAGATAATTTAATGAAGCCAATTTAAAAATGTGCGACGTTACCGAAAACGTTTATCTAAAAAGACAAAATGGAAATAAGTAACTGTACAAAATTTCAATTATTGGACTCCTTTGTTGATCATCTTAATAGACCCGAATTCAACGAAGTCAAAATTGCTCAAAGAATTATTTGCCCTGGTATTAACCCTTTTACGAAGAACTCATTTCAATATAAATTGACAAACAATCTTTGAGTGGATTATTTTGGAATGAGTCAAGTAAATATAAACTTATCTGTTTCAAAAGTATAATTGAGTTTAAAAGGAGCATCGTAAGATATTTAAAAAAAACGCACTATATAGCCATATTTAAGATTCTCATAGATATAAAGCTATTAGTCAATTTATAAACAAATTTTTGTATAACCTATTTTATAGCAGATAATTGATTAATTATATTAAAATTGAACAATAAAGAGAAATAAAACTAAAACTGATATAAAATCAATAATTGTTTGAGATTTGTTGTATTTGGCAAAGTTATGAAGGAAAAGTTTTAATTTCCCTGAAACAGAAAGTACAATAAAATCAGTTTTCAAAAGGACTTATAAACTGTGTCATATACTGTGGTTTGTTCTTGAATTTTGCAGAGATCGGTCATTTAAAAAAATATGGTTTACAATTAATTTATATCAACATATATAAGAGTGGAGAAGTTTTGATTACATTTAAATATTTGGATAAAATCTTTGGTAAATTCGAGCTATATAAAATCATCGTGTCACGTTGGTTAGCCCAAACTCCCCCGATACGGCTTTACCGATTTTAATGAAATCCTGGCCGAAGTGGCACAGTGGTTAAAGCGTAGCATAGAAATTAACTCGAGGACCCCGGTTCGAGCCCTGATCAGACCATATTTTTTTTCTTTCGATTTTTATAACTTGTTTTCACTAGCAGCATTCTGTGATTATTATTTGTTTAAAATAAATTTAAAAAAAAATAATACTCCGGCCTCAACATTCGAACAACTAGTGTCGTCAACATTATTTGTTAGAATTAAGTCAGGTTTTCAAAGCTTGGATGGAATGCATAGAACCGAAGAGATAAACCGGATCATTCTAATACTAGTAATTTGCTGGTGTTCAATAAATGGATATAGATGAAAGTGTAAAATGGATGATCTTTTTCCTATGAGTATTCTGTTTCGGTGGTAAAATCCTGTCAATAAATAGGCTCTATACAGACCCATTACAATCGATTAGGCTGATAGAGCAGACCGTCTAATAAGATATTTATGGCAAATATCGAAAACAAGAGCAGTTGCCCTAGTAGAGGGCCATTGCTTTCTTTGATCACACTGTCACAAAATGAATGTCACTGACACAAGCGAACGTAAAAGATGCTCCATGGATTGTGTCTTCTTCCATCGAGGATTTTCTATGTGAATGCCTATCGATAAAAAAGAAGATTTTCAAATATTTAATAAGTAAAATTTTTCAAGATCTCATGGGGCCCAGAAACATCCGGATCATGTATGTTATCAGATTCTATGGAGCTGTATACCCGGAGATCTGAGAGGCAAATGAGCCTAAACAGTGTTTCAACGCTTAAGTGCTTGTACACCCGCTTGTCCATCAAATCATCTCTAATTAAAAAATGGAAATACGATTTTTGTTTTAATTATAATATGATTAAGTGCAAAGACTTATTTATAATTTATTACTCATAAAGGTATGGTAGTGTGAGCTTTTTAACGAAACAAAAACAAATCCTAGTTTAAGAAAACAAATATAATTTATACATTTGATGCGTTCAAAGTAAGCTTTTGTTCACTCATAGCATCCATTCGAAATGAGTTTTTCTTCTCTAGTGAGACAAAAAACAAAAATTGTTACTTTGTCTCACGCTCACGTACTATAATCAAAGACACTAGATAACAAATGTATAAAATTATGTGTTCTCTACGGGTTCAATTGAATTTTGTTCATTCGAATTTCTGAAATTCTCAGTGAAAAAAATATCACTTTGAACCCTTAGTGTACAAATAACTATTATTATATTAGTTTAGGTGTTGTTAAAAACCCCTCATTTCAGAGGCCAAAAGGACATTTATTAAGAATTCAAGACACTTACCTTTAAAAATACCTTGAATTAGAAGTCAATAAAAACACTGGGATATTTGTCAAGTTGGAAATATTATATTCAAATAGACTACACAACTTCTATACTTCAATGAAAAACAATGGTACATAACATGTTTATATTTAGTGATTTATGGGTTTGGTTTTTTACATCTTTAATAAAATTCTTCCTTAATTGATCGTTGAGAGATTGGAAACTCTGATTTGGTGATATGAAATTTATATCATTGTGTTCTTAAAATTCTGAAGACAATATATTCTTACACCAAAGATATATTCGTTATATCGTTATTATTTAATAAAGAAACAATTCCAGGGGTTTTCTTAACACTCTGTTGTTCACTCTTTATTGGTAGCTATATTTTTATCTCTCTTTCAAGCTCTGCAAATTGGTTTTTTATCACAGTCGATCCTCTTTAAACGGCATTTCACAAAGATTGGATAGAGTTAAGTTACACTTAGATATTCCGGCAAACTTTGAATTGGAACTTTGAAAGTTTTCTTTATATAAAACATTGATCAAGTGGTTTGATAGTAATTTCCATATTAATTATTGATCGAAAAATTGTTCAGTAATCGGTCTGAAATTGAATGGCTTTTATCGGATTTTGCCTCAGGAATTTGTTATTTAAATTAAAAACCATTAAACTGGGATTACGTATTCTCTCGCTCTAGGGATATTTATGGCACTATTCCTTGCCCCAACAATGGGACTATATAATTCCTTTATCAACTTATAATAAATTCTATGAAAATGGGTTAAAAATTGTTTCCGTAAATTTGAAATTAATAATCCTACTGACTCCTTGATTAATTACTGCCAGTGGGCGGGGCGCTGCCTTTTAATTGATATTTAAACAAAATTCGCAGATGCGATAAATTAATGAAATTAAACAATTAAGACGCCTCTATCTGGAGAATAAATTTGAATATCATTTATCCTAAAATTAATTTAATTCCCATTTGTAGCCTCTAATTGGGTCTTTGACCCATTTCTCACTTGTTCTTGTCCTTTAAACGATATTAGGTACACTTAATTCGATGCTGTTTCCTCTCAAAAGATCAAATCCACTGTCAACTCACTTGTCTCCAGGCAATTAATGAAGCCTTTGGCCGAGATTAATTAAATCTGGGAAGTGGCGTACAATCATCATTGCAGGTTTCCCACGTGGGTAGTGTCCGTCGGCAGCGAATGGTTCTGCAAAGATAGATAGATTTTCCCCTCATTACACACTTTTCATCACTTTGTGACGCTTCTTGCTGCTGAAGGCTTTCATTATTAATTTTCAATTAACTTGTAACAATATTAGTGGAAAGGATAACATCGGGATTATGGACTAAAAGTTAAGGACTCACAATTTAGGAGAATTAATTCTCTTTTAATAGAATTTGATGATTAAAGATATAGCATAGATATTTGTTGAACTATAATTATAGTTGTGTATAGAGTTTGAGATAAGATAATTTTATATGTTAAGATATATTAAATATATTAAGATTGATGACGAATTAACTAGGTTGATGAATTGATCAGTTAGCTAAATAGAATAGAAAAGAAATAATATCAATTTAATATGTACATTGTGTTCCGATAGGAATGGCTACTAGCCAAGGAAATCAGATAATATGTGATTCCATATTTCTAATACAAAATTTTGGATTTCCGTAGTAATTTATACAAGAGTTTCTAATGATGTAGTGGAGGCGTCAGGTTGGGAAAAGTGAAAATTGAAACCATGAATTCTTGAGACCCAGATTTGCATAAAACTGGTGGAATAGTGCTTTTGTAGTTTTAAAATCCTTTAAATAAAAGTTCTTGAGTTATTACTTTAAATAAACAAAACAATAGCTTCATTTATATCCAAAAATATTATGTAAAATATTATAATCAAAATTTTAAAAAATTGAGGAGGAAACATCAATTCGCTGAATGCTCATTGGTGAATGACAATTTTCAATCAATTTTCAAAAAAAAAAATTGATTAAGCAATTATTTTAAATAATTGGCAGTAATTTTAAAGGTCGTACAATAAACTGAATTATGATTTTCAAGGACCTTTTTTTTTAGCAAAATTAAAAATTATGTCAAATTAATATAAAAAACACATTTAATGCAATTGAGAAGAATTTCTTTAATGCGATACTAAAACATGGTGTGTATGTTCTTTATTAAGTCTTAAATTTTCTATTAATTTCTAACATTGAAGTCACACCTAAGGAAAACTTCAATATTACAAGCAAATAGTTTTCGAATAAGATACTCCAGTTCATATTTAATAAGACGTGTTTATTAGAAATTCTCTATAAGTTTGTTTTCCCTCAAATTGGTGCAAATTTCTAAATGTATCCTGTACTTTACAAATCAATAAACTTAATTAAAAGTTAAGTTGATTTTTGGGAAATAAATGTCGATTCTTATTGTTTAACAGCAAGCAAACCATATTGCAGAAACTGTATTTTTACCAAACAATGTTTTTACGAGTTTAGTCTGTCTCGTTTTAATTTGAGCTGTTTATTTGGGCGATAAGATAAAAACGCATTGATCAATTGAAATAATTTTTTAAAAATTTAAGTTAATTTTTAGTTTTGGTGTATCAGTTCCTAAAATATTGTATAAAATAATTTTTTTACATTGTTAAGGAAAATATAATAATAGTTAATTGAATAGATAAAAAAATATTGGGCAAAGAAATAGTTCTTGTTTTAAATGCATTCGTTCTATTTTGCCGTTTAAAAAAATCTAAATTTGAAGGAATTTAAAGGATTTGCCTCAAAACTAATTTCGATTATTTTTAAATCAACATATATATATTTCGTATATATTTTAGTATAATTTTATTGTAAAAAGTATACTTTTACATACTGACTAAATTTGAGTAAATTTGAATATATGTGAAATATAAAGTTTATTGAGTGTTAATGTAGAGAAAACGAGATTTTTTCATGAGGTAGAACAGTTAATTCTGAAAGTAAATAGATATGTTCGCAAATACTTTTATGGTAAACATAAACTTACTATGATTTTGACAGTATTAAATAACAAGAAAATGCATTAATAGTTATTTATACAACGAGGTCGATAAGATAAGTCATAAACATAAGGGTTGTTTTATGCCACGAGCAAAGCAAGTGCCTTAAAGATGGCCCGAGAGTTTAAAAATACTTATCGATCGTGTTTTATACAAAATTTTATGCATTTTTTAAAATAAATTAACATTAAATTTTAAAAATTCTTTAAAATTTTTTAGAAATATAGGTTCCTCTGTTCTACACACTATATCTGCTTTTGTTGCTCAATGCGTAATGCGGAAAAAGGATGGAACATTCATAAATTAAGAATAAATTCCAATAAACCAAATAAACCAGTGTAACGGTTTTGAAATTTTGTAAAACTTTAATTTCATTGCACCGTTCAATAAATTAAGAGAAACTTTATTGGTAATGGCTTTTGATTTCTTGGACACAAATTCAAAGATTAAAGTTTTTGTTAATAAATTAGTGGTTTTTTCTTTCTATTTCATTACAAAATGTTGATTTGAAACAGAATTTTTAAATATAAAAATCCATAACTGTAATCTGAGAGTGTCGGATAATGTTCGTCAAAATTTGTCAATATTTAACAGTGAAATCTCCAATATTAAAGTGACTTTTCATGTAAATTGATGAATTTCGTTGACGGAGGTCACACATTAATAATAAACAAAAAGCACTTGTGCTATAATAACAACTTTGACAGAGCAAATTTGAATGTCATAATATCAATTTTAAGCTACAAGAATGCATAAAATAATATTGTTATTTTAGACTATTTAACTTTTCTTCTACTTTCCCAACTGTCATCAAATACAATATTTATTAAGCTTTCTAATTTACTTTACAAAAGTTATAAGCTCTCTTAATTTTGTCATTGAACAACAATAATAATGACAAAGCAAAGTTTTGAGTATAAAGTTTAAGATATTTTAAGTGTTTGGAATGAGTCCAATATTTTCCTTTAGCCATAAGTTATTATTGTAAATGATATTCAATAAATACGGAAATAAATTATTAAGAATTGTATTTAAATTTAACAAATATATTATCAAAGGAAATAAATTCAAAGAACGTAGAAAGAAGACCCCTTTTTGGTTACGTTTTATCTCTTTCGATTAATTTAATTGTTGTTTGTCCAGAAATTGTTGGAATTGTTCAATTCAAGTAGTTTATTCGGGAAGCAGGAAAAGCGTTTGAATGCGAATTTTATATCATTAATTGAAAATTGGTGTAGAAAACTTTGCTCGTTTAAACTTTGATAAACAAAACCATTTATCTTTATGGGTTAATTTGATTCGCAACCCGATCCGAAAATATAATAATAAAATACATTGATTCAATGTAAAGTTTCGCAGCCCGAATTTCAATGCCTCGGGCCTAATTTATCTCATTTTGGGGCGCCTTCAAAGGGTTCTCGTTAATCAGAATCGGAACTGTATTAAATAAGGGACTCACCTGCGTGGTAACCCGCTGCCTAATCGACGGATTCTTGGACTTTTTCATCGAGCAGAACAGGATCTCCTTCATCCCCTTGCGGAAGTTCCGGCTGAGGAAGGCGTAGAGGATGGGGTTGACGCCCGAATTAAAGTACGTGACGAGGAACGTGAGCGGCGTGAACAGCGCATTGAAATTGGAGGCCCCGTCGTAGTCATCCGACCTGCAAAATCCCAGCCATCATTAAATTTAATTAACTAGATTAGGATTGCCATTCCTACCGAGAATTGGAATTGATTTGAGATTAAATAAATAATTACTAAAATTATCTGGATTTTAAAAATTTACGAATGTTATGTATTTAACTTATTTTTATACAATTCTATTGAAAAATGTTTACATTTTTGTAGCCAATGCTTCCTCTAGAAATTGTTTCATAAACATACTGTATTGAATAAAGTATAATTCAATACCCGCAGACAATTACAAATCGTGTAAATACACGAAATTAGTACGTTGTACCAAAATACAACTACTATAAACTATAATTTTTTATCTCAGTAGCATAGAATGAAATATATATTGTGACGTTTTTCATGTCTTTATAATAAAGTAGGCCATGATTTATTAATCAATTTAAATTTTTTCACATTAAATGACAAAAAGGAAATGTGCTCTCAAATTTTGATTACGGCTTTTAAATGAGGTTTAAATGATGAGTGCTGTCACGGGAATATCAGTGATACAGTGCATGGTGCAAGATTGTCGTGATATTTTGAAAAAATTGAGACCAAAAGTTCTATTCGCTTTTCAAGTGTCGTATATGTTTAGATTTTTATTTAGAACTGGGTTGTCTTCTTATTCTTTACTTCATATTTCGCGGACAAATAGTTAATAAATATGTGAATTGTATAAAATCTTAAAAAAATTAGTTGGAAAAACACATAACAAACACTCGTGTCTATTAGAAAACTCATTTCAATCGTTTTCCAGAACTCTACTCGAGTTTAATTATGGCTCATTTTTCCTACACGTTGTTTAAATAACTATTTCCAAACTAATAACTTTAAAAAATTCCTTTACAATTATTTCAAAATGGTTATTGCTTTTTAACTTTACCTATAATTTATTTAAATTGAAATGAATTGCATTGGACACAAGACATTTTCTCGTAAATTAGAGTTTTAGGGGTGACACGTTCCGTTGTCTGCGTCTCCTATTGGCAACAGTTATTTTCTTGTGATTTTCAGAAATACATTCAAGACTTACGGCAACAAAGTTTAATATTGTATATTTATATGTTATTAATTAATTTGAGTTAATTTTTTTTAAATTTTAATATATTTAGAAGAAGAAAAATATTGCAACCCTAACAATGCGATTCCTAATTAATATTCAAACCTCAGTGCTTAAGTGCTGATTTCCTTACCAGTATTGCCAGATTTTGCGGGCGTGAAAGGGTAGGTTGCAGAGGGCGAAGGTCATTACGACGATTATCAGCATCCGGATGACTCCGCGCCGCGCCCTCAAGACATTCGTGGCCGAGTGCGAGATCTGCGTCAGTTGGGGCTGCGGACGAGGGTGCCGCAGACTCTGCGTCCTCCACGTCGCCGTCACCAGACCCTTTTCCGAGTTCACAGACACCTTGAGTAATAAGAATAATAATTAAGTCCACAATTTAGTGCCAGTCTAGTCCAATTACAATTAGGCCAGGCTCCCATTTCTCCCACGTTCTCTTCCCACTTCCCTCAACTCGAAAGGGGGCCTTCCAAATTATAGACGGCCTATTTTTACAAATTTATTGACCAATAAAATATGCTCCAATTACTTGTTTAATTTCATAATTAAACCATGCTGCGTTACTCTGTCATATTGTTTACGACTTTAGATATAGCTCATGTCTAATCACCTGTACATTTAATATATTTTTAGAATTATGTGCCTCGGGAATTCCATGGGTAAACATTCAATTAGGATGTAATTAATATAAAGGAAATTTCCACTGAGAAATTTTATGCCGAATTGCATTCCATCTTAATATAAATGATTGTCCTATTTTTTTGTCTTAATTTTTCAAACAATAGTAGAGTTCTATAAAAAGATTTCTATGAAAAGAATGGGAATAAATGGTTGAAATTAGTTCTTTCTGGTACATTGTTCTTTAATATGATTTTATTTATTCATAAAATTTAAACAATTTTGTCGATTTCAATAATACTTCTAATAATTCATTCGAATTTTCATTTTTTTAAAAAGAATATAATTTAATTTGTTAAAGCTTTTAATTATCAGCAATTGCAACAAAAAGTTTAGTTTTCAAATTAAATATATATTATTTAAGAATTTTATTATTAATAAAATGTTATTCAGTTTTCATTTAAATTTTTTATAGTTTTTAACCATTTCAATGTTTAAAAAAGCAAATACAGCAGAATGAATTAATAAAAGTAATAGGACATTTCCTTTAAATAAACTTTTAAAAATTTTAAAACTTAATTTTATTTATGATTTCATTGAATTTAAATTCATTTTCTAACAAATTTTTTATTTGATTATGTTACTTGGAATTAATTATGATTTAGAACAAATATAAATATCAATTATAAGTTATTTATACGACGCCGCAAAACTGAAATATTAAGAATAAATTCAATTAAATAAATAATATCTAGTAAAAGTACATACTATTACCAAAGTCCCATTGTTTTAATATAAACCAGATTAAAGGTTAGTGCTAAAAGAGAAAAATGTAATAGCATAACAGATTCATATTTTTGTATATTTATAGTAAGAGCATTCTATTCTGAAAGGTAATAATTACCTTAACTATTAAGTTGTTTAATGATATTTTGGTCGATGATATTAAAATCGATAGATTAAGAAATGCACAACAAAGGTTAGTTATTATACTATAGTTTGCTTTGACTTTCTAGTAAGGACCTGTATCTGACCTATACTGGCCTAGTGAGCGGTTGCTAAAAGGTGGATCGATTACACATTAAATATATTCATATACATTACATTACAAATCCAAATCAGACTTTTTTAGCAGCTCCAAAACGAACCACTCAGGAAATTAATATGATTTTTTTATTATCAAACTAAATCATTTAAAACACTGTGAATTAAGGTCATAACCTAACTCGTTTTTTCTTGATATCTCTAGAACGAAAAGACACGAACTTCAAATTTTGCATACAGTATAAGGGAAGTATGTACAAAATGGCATGGTGTTTTGTTTTTGGATCATAATTCCTTATGGGTAGCACACAACAACGCAATATTATACAGTAATCATGTTTTGTTATCTCTTTAATAAAATTAATAACCAATTGTTGTAAAAAATGAGCAGAAACCAAATTAATCAACTTTTAGCACAAGTTGGCATTTTGGGTACCTATGTCCGGTTCAATTAGATAAATACCACTAATTGACAAAATGAGAGGTATACCATTTTGTTATGGTCAATTTGAAAAAAAAAATTGAAAAAAAATATAAATAGGATTCCATTTCTAGAAAATCTTATTTTAAGACAAAGATGACTCCTTAATGGATAAAATAGGCACCAGGAAAATGTGTTAATTAGCGAAACTCTTCAAGTATGTTCGTTCAATTGAACAAAATGTAAACAAAACCTCATTTCGCAGGAAAAACTTCTGGGGGCACTGGTACAAAGACGCATGGACTGAATGCGTTCAAATTTTGGCAGGATAGCCAAAGCCATTTGGGTTACAAGATAGCACAGTCAGATGCGAGCTAAAAAAAGCCAAAATCCAGAAACAGCCCTCATGCCATTTTGAACATATTTACCCTATGTCTTAATGGATTACAATTTTAGGTCATAGCAGATTTGCAAATACCGAATGGGTCATTTTTGCGTTATAACCGCACCTTTTCTTCGCTATGGAGTATTATTTGAACAATCTATTGATAAGGGTAGTAAAACAATCCGAAATATGTCCAGAATTTCGAAATACGAATTGCGGGTGGTAAAAATGAATTCAGGAAACCAAAGCCATTGTCTGGAAAAATAATCATATTTTATGAAAGCATCATAACAAGAAAATAAATGAATTAGCAATACAAAATCATCATAAAAGGCTTTAAAAATTTAATACGCTCAACACAAAGCACGGTTTATTGACAACGAAAATTGGAAAAAAAACTCTGATATAAAAATCAAAACTCTACACTTTACAACAAGAAGCTTTAAAAAATTTATAAATTTTATATATATAAATTTAAATGCAAAAGTTCATTGTGATATTTCAAAACCCATTTAAAAACTTTTTACTATAAAGAATGCACTTAATTCCTGGGCAAAAATAATTTATCACCATTTCCATGGAATTCATAATAATCCCTAACCATAAAATAACATTTTAATTTATTTGACAGGATGAGATTATAAAATCATTTCAAAGCTAATTTAAATAAAGAGGGATTTCAAAAGGGATATTGAATTCGAGTGCAAATCCCGATTCCGCAGAGGAAACGACGACAAATTGGAGTTGATTCCATTTCAATGGAAATTGGTCTGTGAAAACTTTCCCGAAATCGGATAATCCTGGAAGCTGTTAAATGGCTGTTTGTGCGGTCTGTGTATTTTATCCTATCAATTGCCCTTACCTGGCTGTCTGTTGGTCCTCCGCACTTGAACCTTCGATCCAATTTGCTGTTCTGTCGCCGGTAAAAGTAATTGTTTGTGCCGCAAAGATTGTTGCTCTGATTGCAGCCATAGCCATTGCTGAAGTTCCAGCCGTTGACCGAATTGTAGCTGGTCGCACTGTTCACGTTGCTATTGGTCGTGTTCTGCATCGCAATGTGCCGCTCCAGTCCTTTTGAGCTTCTCCACAAGGCAATCGCTATCCGGGAATAAAGCACCTGGGGAAATTCGCAGAATTCGTCAAATAAAAATGTGAATTGATAATGGAATTGAAGTGGACGGACCAATATTGACCCAGTGTATTATCTGTCGCTGGACGCGACTCATTTGTGTACTTATAATTTTATTTATTGTAAAAGTTCATTTATAAATTTTTATCTTCTAACTGCTGAGAAATTAAAATTTACCTGATTTTAATTTGACATTGTAGTTTTATTAAATGGTTTTTAACCAAATAACTTTAAAGGGTCCGTAACAGAAATAAAAATTCGTATGTCTCAATGAAAAATGAATCCCATTTTCAACCAAACTTTTAAAAAAAGTTGTACAAGAAGGTACCACTCCATTTTGCCCGTCTAATTCGTATATAATTTGAAATAAGCTCATATGTGTGAGAGAATTTCCGGCGAACCCAAAGTAAAAAATTGACTAAGGTCAAGGACAAACACGTCATGTCACGGGTAGCGTCACCAGCAAACATAGGGGTGACTAGCTTTTGTTTGATCAATTTATACGAATACAAGCTGTCAACAAATATGAATTGTTGAACTAACATTCGATTAGAGATTTTTGTCAACATATATAAATGATTAATAAATTAAAGCTAGGTCAACAAGTGAGACATTTGGGGCTCACAGTTTCCCTTTCCGTGTTGTGTATCAATTTTTACAAGAATTTTAATTTAAAATTATTGATTTGTATAAAAATATATTTATACATTTGATGCGTTCAAAGTAAGCTTTTGTTCACTCATAGCATCCATTCAAATTGAGTTTTTCTTCTCTGGAGACAAAAAACAAAAACTGTTACTTTGTCTCACGCTCACGTACTATAATAATAAAATAATGTACTGAGATTGTTTTATTAAAATTTTTGACATTTTTCAAATCATTTACAATTACAAATTATTACAATCAATTACAATTACAAATGTATAAAATTATGTGTACTCTACGGGTTCAATTGAATTTTGTTCATTCGAATTTCTAAAATTTTCAGTGAACAAAATATCACTTTGAACCCTAAGTGTACAAATAACTATTTCCTATAATTTTCCTTGTTTCTTCTATAGGGTGTGTCACTATTATTAAACAACTGTGTTTAAAAAGCTCCGAGCATTACTTCTAATCTCTATGTATGAAAAGAAAGTCGGGGAATCCAAATAAAAAAGTTGACCCAGGTCAAGGATAAACCCTTTTCGGAAGGGATTATTTGTTCAGTCAATTTATGCGAATATAGACAGACAACCAAAATGACTTGTTTGTTTAAAATGCCCGTCGATTGTGTTATTATACAGACCTTCCATTTTAAAACAAGTTCATAAGAAATCTAAGAACATAAGACTTTATCCAATACGGTCAAAATAAAATAAGATTACAAAATGGACAAATGAAAATTATAGATAAATATGTTTAAGGAAAGTATTTCAAAACAGTAAATTTTAAAAATAAATAAAATTAATTTGTTAAGCTTAGTTATCAAACGAAAAGCACGCCTACTTTGAGGTACCAAAAATAAATATTTTTCATCATCTACTCGAAAGATAGTTATGAAGTTAAATAATTCTTTTCGAAGACTGGAAAATATCTGACTGCTCCATTCAGAAGCTTATTACATTTATTCAGAGCTAACTTATATTGGAATGTTGGATGCTTTTTGTGTTTGGATCTAGAAAGCATTGGTGTCTCGTTTACTTGTTATAATTATCGAAGCTAAGTTATAATTTATTTATTTTAATTTAGTATTTATTAATTATGCTTTTGTCAAATAACATATATTACAAATACTATCTGTTTATCTCCAACTAACCCTTACATCTTTTCTTACACCATCATTCACTGATTTAATTCATACTAACTAGTAGTATTTCAAGCCGAACATAAATTATTTGCAATCCTCTTAATTACACGTTAAGTCAAAAGAGAAAAAAGCAACGCAATACAAAACACAAATTAATATAAAAAACAAAATTTTGATTGGGAAAAATTCTTCTTAATAAAATAAGTGCAAGTGTGCAAATGATAAATAGATGGCGAAATTTCAAACATAAAAGAGGTACGAATCTGTGAGGTATCACCTTAATTAAGTACACAAATATCCGTCCCTATTAATTCAATAAATCAGCAGGCATCGCTTACCATCATGACCATCAGCGGAATGACGTAGAGCAGTCCGAAATTGATGAAATCGAACAGCTGAGAGTCGTACATTTTGCGATTGGATATGCAAATTGTCTCCACTTTTCCGCCGCCCAAGTCGTTGCTGATTGTCCGCACGAATATGAATTTCGGCACCGAATAAATCCCCGAGGTGATCCACACTCCCACAATCACCATCTGGAAACACGGATTAGTTGTATTAGTCTGAACTGAAAGCTGGCGGGATTGCTGTTTGTTACACGGCACGACGATGGTCCTTCGGGCAATTTATCCACTAAGTGTTTTTTCGCGCGAATTGCCAATTGATTCAATTAATCGGAGTACCATTATGGTCGGATTTTATTCACTTAATGGAAGTTTATTGGATTTGCATTTGTGATTTTACTACGAAACAAATTTTCAGTCTCTTCTAAAGATGCTTTACTTTAAGTAGATTATAAAGGAGGGTGTAATGACCAATATTTAAATTATTTTCAAGCGTACCTATACAAGGACCCTAAAGATTTTTAAAGAAAATGATGACAGATTTGTTTTTTTATAAAATACATACTTTATAGATAATATGAAATAGTAATAATATTTACATATACGTATACATCTATTAATATTAATAAACTTACAATTTTCAAAAAGTTATAAAAATATTAATAAATCAAATAAGATGAATTAAAAATCGTATGAAAATTCGTTGGTCTATTGGAAAAAAAGCTATTTTACTTATAAATTATCGGCCAGCTTTTATATAGCGAAACATATACAAAAATTATATATTTAACAAAGACAGATATTATCAAATAGTTCTTCATGAAAATAATAAATCAATTATTGTATTATGGTTTAACATTAATTAAATAAAAATTAAATTAAACTGTTTATTTTACTACCAAGATATAATTTGAGTTCTCTTTTGTTGAAAATGTCAATTGTAAATATAATTATTTTTAAATACGACCGTTAGGGGCAAGAGAAATTGTAAATAAAACACCATGAACTTAACAAGTGTTTTGCTTATTTATACTGATTATATATTGAACATTATTTTTCTGGGAAATTCAAGCTTTTCATCCTAATTCAATCAGGTTATGGGCCCAGTACGCTTCCACTTCACTTCACCCTAATTCAATCATCTTTAAATTGTCAAAAAATACACTATAAACCCTTGACATTTAATATTAACAGATATAACACATATGTAAATTAGTAAAACTTTTTTAAAAAATATTTTTTGTTTTGTGAAAATATAGTTGTACCATTTTTAATCACTATAGAAAACCGTTTAATTATTGATATTTTTTTAAATTGGTGTACATACTTTTTTTAAAAGTATAAACAAGATTGTATATATGGACGAGTTGAGGAGTATGGAAGGGATACAAACATAAATTGTACAGCCTATATGAATATCTGGAAGACGTCACGGATCTCCCCAAAACAAGTGCTTCGATCTACTCCTGGGGGAACGCTTAGAACGAAACAGTCTAAACGGATTATGTGGATGATGATGCGAAGGCTAATTGAATGGCTGGAAGAGCAAGGCCAACGACCGCGCCGAATTAAGGAGAAGTCGTCTAAAGAAGACAAAGGCTCGAAAAGAACTGTAACGCCACAGAAGAAGAAACAAGTTCAGTAACAAAAAATAAAAAGTACAAATAATTCTCCAATATGAAAAAGAACATAATTGTGTTTTAATGATTTAATTGAAAATGGTCAACAACGAGGTCCCCAATCAAAAATGTATCCAGTATCCACGAGTTTGCCCCTGGCATTGGATATTTTTACTCCTGGGAGCTGATGAATGCGCTCGTGCCAATGTAGCTGTTCAAAGTGAATCGACAAATAAAATAAAAATTCCACAACTTTTCAAACAATGCAGAGAAACAATCCGAAAGCTCGAGATTTAAGGGATTAAAAACGAGTTGCAAATATTAGCATCTCCTAATCCTCTAAAAGTTGAAAATTTCGAAACATATCAGAATAAAAAAAGAAAATCTAATTGGAACAAAGTCAATAAATAATTAAATTTGTTCAATACGAAAACTCGTTTCTTATTTGGAAATACTTTTGGTTCGTTTTACTAATGTTCTTAAATAATTAATTTGTTTGGAATTGACTTTTCGACTCTTGTGGAAAGTTCAACCCAACAATTTCAATTATAATACTTAAATGCCATTGACTTAACAATTAATCTGATTACAAATATTAGTCTTTTATCCTTAGGCAGGTCTATTATCTATTTTTAGATTGTCTATGACTAAATTTATATAGCTTATACCTTAAAGACAATTGACCTTTGAATTGTCTCTTAAGGGAAAAAATAGAACAAAAATATTATACCACAAAGGTACAAATAACCTTTATAAATGACCTATACTATAGGAAATCAATCACAATTAACAAGTCCTAATCATCTTATCATCATTTGTCAAGAATTGGGATGTAATGGCTATGATGTCATTCACTTCAAATTATAAATAATGGACTTTCCTCTATAACGGTTGGTCCTAGATCCTTTATATTTGATTGAAATTGGCTCTATTTTTATCAAAAAAATTCATTAGTAAAGATATGAAATTTATTTGTATCATGATTTGTGACATGATTTTTTGGGACAACTATATTTAACCCTGTAATGCTAAAATTTTCTAGTGAATTGAAGAAATTATTATAATTAAATATAATTTCCAGAAGTACTTATATTAGAAAGAAATTAAAGAATTGTAGATTTTACAGCTCCTCAAAGTTAACATGTCTTTAGGTATACAATCAGAATGGACAGGCGCCTTCATCAATAAATTTAAACTCAACCTAGTTGAATTCGAATTAAGGCAAAATGGTTTATTTGAAAGTGCATATGTATGAAAGTAAACATTTTATAATATAAGATCACCTAGTCAACTAGATATAAGTATATATTTTTGTGTAAATTAATGATATATACGTACTTTGTTTAAAGTAAACTTCATTAAAATATGTCAACTCTAAATTTTGTGGTGAAGGCGTCTGGTTGAGAAAATTTTATGTCCGTCCCTCTGATCGTGCCAAACGGTCCGTTAACAAAAAGCTCTTAAATTAACAAATATTGCTTTTTGTTGAATATCGGATCCAGGGGAATGACGGGGGTCTGTCTCTTCCACTCTCTACAACTCTCAACTCTCATATTGCTATCACGCCTTCTCACTTTCTTCGGAGAGTAAGATTGAATCTCAACAAAATCGATAACAGGGGACTAGGGCATTTTCTCAATTAAACAGATTTATCTGTGAATAATTAAAAGAAATCCCTAAACCTAAACCAACGATCTTAGACTTTTTATGATTTTATGTTTGCGGTGTATTATTGGTCAATTAATAGTACCAAGACCAGTTGAAAAAGGACCCAGTCAATCCTACCCGTCCAGAGATCGAACCCATGGCCTTTGAAGAGGCAGCCGGATGCATTACCACATCGGCTATTTGGCGAGTGAGAACAATTATTTATAAATATTTTTTTAAATATCGGTATAAGAGTCCCACAAGCCACCTTTGAATAATCATTATTGTTATTAGATTTTGCTCTTCGAGAGAACTTTGGAAAAATTCGGTTTTCGTCGTTTACTAAAGCCTGTCCAAAAAGTTGGGGTAAGGGTTGGCCAAGTTACCGAATAGTGAAAGGTGATATATGGCATCATGTGGACCTCATATTTGTTTTTTTTTCTATTGAGGTGATCCCGCACTTT
>JXOV01013116.1:0-10893 GCA_001014945.1 Clogmia albipunctata
AACCAGGATAATATGTAAATTAGCGAAACTCACCCAGTATGTTCAATTGAACAAAATTCAAATAAAAACTCATTTCGTTGGAAAAACTTCTGAGGGCTCTGGCACNATAAATAAGATTCTATTTCTAGAATATCTTATTTTAGGACAAAGATGAATCCTTATTGGATAAAATAAGAACCAGGATAATATGTAAATTAGCGAAACTCACCCAGTATGTTCAATTGAACAAAATTCAAATAAAAACTCATTTCGTTGGAAAAACTTCTGAGGGCTCTGGCACTAAGACGCATGGATTGAATGCATTCAAATTTTGGCAAGATAGCCAAAGCCATTTAAGTTACAAGAAAGCTCAGTCAGATGCGAGCTAGAAACAGCCAAAATCCAGAAACACCCCCTATGCCATTTTGTCCGTATATGCCATTTTGTACATATTTCCCCTATACTAAATAATTACAAAATGCAGTTCATAATTTGATCATAATTATTTTAAAGTTTATAACAAAAAATGTTTTGCAAATTTCATAATTAAAATAGAATTATTGTAGTTTTTGGATGAAATTCGCAACTCGTAGGTAATGGTACTTTACCGATTTCATTTTATTATCGACATATTCGACAACTGTTTCGCATTTAATTTTATCTATCCAAAATACTTTAAAAAAACTAATCGAATAAAGTTTTTAACGGCACCTCTTTAATCTTGCCGCATTCGGAAAAAATAAGTTACCTGGCGTAAAAGGCCTCTTTTAATTATTTGCAACAATCCTAAACTTTTGTTTTATAGTCTAAGCGAAGGCCTCTCTTCGTGCTAAAAAAAATTGAGATCAGATTGGTACACTCCGAGATATTAACTAAAATTTAATCGAAATGACCTGTCGTAAAAGGATGAAATGTGTATGTAACAAAAATATTAGACCCAAATGAGTAAATCAATCATTTTCTTTTGTGCAGAAATAATTATTAATTTATAAATTGTTGGACATGGTGGAATCCAGATATCCAAAGATTTGCTACAGCAGGTTATTGAACCTTGATTCGATTGATCTTAATTATCAGACTTGGATTTCAATTGTAAGGGTTTTGTTAGATCGAGAAGGAGGAATAAAACTATCACGAACCTGAGTACTTCAATTGAGAAGACAGAATTTCAGAGCTAAGATTTTACTAACCATTTTAAATGTCCTGAAACAATAATAGGTAATTCACTGTATCTTAACTTAAAGATCTATTTATACAGAAATATCATAGTTTGAATGTGAATAATTTTAATTTTTTAATTCTATTTATGTATTTTTGGTTTAGAAGATCTGTATTACTATTGTGATACTTTTCTATGATCGTAAATAAAGTCCGAATTAAGGTATATTATATAATATATACTCTTTCTCATGAAAAAACTGCTAAAATTCGAATTTATTTATATAAACCCAATATTTATTTTAAAACAATAAATTTACCGTTCTATAATTTCTCGAATTTTTCCAAAATGAAAACAAACAAAAAGCCTAACGAGAATTCTGCGTTAAAAATAAACCTGTGCGAATCAAGAGCCCAGGGAATTGACAGTTTGATGTTATCTGGATTAATAATTAATACCAGCTGGTTAGATCCGAGCGATAAGCCGTCTGGCAGTCTGGGGCTCAGAAAACTAACAAGATCATCTGAAAATGAAATTGTCCGCGCAACATGTTATGAGAAAAAATTTAATTAAATCGGCTACCAGGTGGTAGTCCATTCCCCTGATTTTCAGCGCAGGTAAAGGCCAATGATACCTGCTTCCCGACGTGACTCATCTGAATTAAATACATGCTCGTTAGTGGATGAAAAATGCGAATATTTGTGAAAGAGTATTTAAATTTATTTTGCGCGTATTTCAATAATTCTGTGCAATTAGTTACTAAAGCTAAGATTTTTTGAAGTGTGTGCACAATTTAAATAACACAATCATAAATTGTTCAAATGTTTTTAATGGAATTTAATTAATCAAATACGAAAACGTTGTATTTCAATTATTAGTTGAATATTTTAATCATGTTATGTATATATGTTCAACAGATCTTTATATAAAAATGAATTTGTCTACAAATTCTTATCAAGAACTCGAGAACACTTAGAGCGATTTTGTTAATTTTTGTTTCAAGTTATTTGTTAGAGACAGTAGAATGTTTTTTGAGGGATTAAAATTGATTGCACAATATTTTACGCGACACTTTTACCAATAAATAATATAAATAACAATTTAATTCGTAATTTTGTTGTTGTTGTAAATTAAGCTGTTAAATTTACATTTTCGTCAACGCTATTTAACAAAAAGGTCCAGTTTAATTGTCAATTTAATTTCTAAAGTGTCTGTCAGGACATTCTTCCAATTTCAATTTGTGTTTGTAATTTAACTCCAGTAATTTTTTTTATTATTTGAATTAATGTTTTTAATTCTTCAAAATAAACGTAGTTCATGAATTCCCGATAGATGGCTTATTTCGTTTTACACTAACAAATCATAGTTGAACCTCGCCTTTCAGAACTGACGACCATGTGAGTAATGGATTTCTGTTACGGAGATCACACTTTGGTAATAAAGAAAAAGCATAAGTGCTTTAAAGAATTCTTTAAAGCACTTGTGATATAGTACCGACTTTGACAGAGCAAGGTTGAGTGTCATAATGTCAGTATTATTTAACAAAAATGCAAAAAATGTATTATTTATATTCTTACAATGGAGTATCCGTACAAGGAAAACCCCTCACAACATGTTCTCAAGATTTAGTCCACAAGGTGATGTATTCATACTAACTGTTCATATTATTAACATCCTATCCTCCAAAGTGTACAGACCTATACTGCCCTAGAGTGCGGTACTGAATGGCGGGCCTATTAAACACTTTGTCCCAACCCATTTTAATAAGTCATTTACTATTATCTTGAAATACTATATATATAGCAACAAATTAGTTAAGGCTAGCAATTGTGATAGGGAGGAAGAGATAGTTCGATATTCGAGGAGGAGCGTTTGACTGTCCACCATACACCTGTTGATACGTTATCGTGCATCGTTACAATGATCTTATTCATATAAATATATATGAATGAGGGCTTTAATCCCCGAGTGGGTTCTGCACCCAACCTACCATGCCATACCATTCTTCAGAATACAACATGAATGTTATACAATAATGTAATTTCAGCTAAACAATTATAACTCCATTAATACGTCTTTAATATTAGCGCAAAAAGTTTTTAACAGTTAATTAATGTACTTAATAACAATAAAATATATTAGGGTGTATTTTGAATTGTAAATATTTGTTGAATATGTTCTTGGAAATAATTAAATTAAAATATACATAACTGTTTATGGCTCTAATATTAGATAAACAGTTTTTATAAGCATAATGTTTAGATCGATTAATTATATTGTTGACGAATTCCTGCTGTCATTTTTTATATTTTTGTGAAATTCTATAAATTCATCTTTTATTATTAGGCGAAACGACGGGTCAGTTAGATATTAAACAAAAATATTCAAACTAGATTAAATCTTATAATTTGTGATTATAAATAAAAATTGTTTGTTGCTAACTAATAAAAAATAATTGAATAAACAAAACCAAAGAGGATTAAATTTATTCGATGTAACTTTAAATCTGTTCAATTTCTATTTTCATGGTTGTTTTATAAACACTGTGTGTTTGTTTTTAATTGATATTTTTATTGCATTTTGATAGCATTATTATCATCTTCAAAATTAAATATCATGTTGAACCATTGAAATAGAATGTAAATCTATATTAGTAAACCAAATTACACAATCTTCTGAAAATACAAGATTATTTTTACCGAATAAATTATTCTTTGTCGTCAAACACTTTTTATGGATTTTGCATTTCTTATGTTAATAATCAATTAAGCACTATTAGGCATATATCATAATTCAAAAAATTAATTGGCAGTTTCTAAATTTCCAAATATTTAAAAGTTTTTTGCAATTGTTGAAGTTTCTTCCATTTCTCCATTTAAACAGTCAGTAATGAGAATGTTAATGAAGAACCAACTAATTCCCATAAGCCACTTAACAATTTCTGAAGAATACTGTTTAAAGATGAAATGTTTACAATACTTGACAAGATTATAAAACTCATATGAACTTAAGAAAATAAGAAAGAGTCTTACCAATTCTTTCTGTTTGATTCTTCTTATAAGCTGTGACCAACACTCCTTTTATTACTTTAAATGATGAAGAAAACTTGATCGGTTCATTTCGAAAAAATGTCAATTTCTTTTGTGTAGAAATTATGAAATTAGATTACACAAGTGTGCTTTAAATATTAGGCTTTTTAAAACTAATTTTGTAAATATAAGTTATTCAAAAATCTATGACATTTTGGGTTCATAACATTGTAATATGTACTAAAACATTTTTTTTTTCAACCAATAAAAATTATTAATAATTGAAATTGAAATCAATTTTTTTTTGTACAGAAATAATAATTTGTTGAAATTACACTGTATGTTCTAAGAATAAAATATATTAATTAAAATGTTTGACTCAAACGTTGAGCTTTTATTTTCTTATTTTTAAATCTAAAATAATCTTTTAAATAATTTTCTTTAAATACTAGTATCATTAAAACCTCCTTTGTCCGAGAATATAATACTTAATTATACCAGATGGATACACAAGTTCTTAGCTAGGAAGAGAATTGAAAAATAATGAACTTAGTTAGTGTTTTAAAGAAATCTTATTTAATAATATAATAGTTATACAAAAAACTAATGCATAAATGAAAAAATTCTTTGACTTACTTTACTATGTTATTTTTTAAATGTTTTCATATCTTTAATTTAACCAAAGTGCATAAACTTTATTAATTTTATCTAAAAATATCGGATTTTTTCCTCTAACAACCTTTTTTTTCGTCAAGCCAGGTTTTGGAAAGAAACGCCTCAAAAGTTGGCTCTTGGCTGTGTACTGACTTTTCTCTCCGATTGCTCTTCTGGCTAATTTGCTAAAACAACAATCAGTTGGTGAACTTGCTCAAGAGTAAAAGGTCTTTAAAGAATAAGATCTTTCGAAACAATTACTTACCAAGACCCGACCTCTCACTAAATGTTTATGGCTTTACCGTTGTTTCGGTTAATTGCCGTGATGTTTAGAAACCCGAAGATTTTATTTGCTTCTTGAGGTTGGCAAATAATTAGATGTTGCTTAGAGAAAGACAAACGAAATTCCACAATGATTTCTTTTATTGCTGCGCACTAATTTATATTAAATTAAACTAAAAGAAAAAACTTAACATAGTCGAATATAAAAGTCTTAAAATTGTTAACGTAAATCTAATCATAAACATCAGCAGTTCGTCGACCACTCCAGCGTCCTCGGACCGTACTAGACCTGCAAAACGATGAACAATAGAGCCCGTAAGGGCAGGTCACAGATCTCTTAAAATATGACCGGTTTAATTCCCGCAATCGGTGTTCAAAGGAAGCAGTTTATTTACTTCTCTTTTAAAAAAGCGTATAACTTTAGCTTGAGACTTCAGGGGCCGTCGTGTTTTTTAAACTTCACTTGACAGACAAAGGGTTTAATACGAGCACATTGACGAGATCTTTGGGGATACAAGGTAGAACAATGATGTTCAGAATTTTTAGACGTTTCTCATTTGGCTTCTTATCTAAAACCAACTGAAGAGAAATATTATTGGAGTGAGCTTTGAGAGTCCGTCTTGGTAGGGTTCCACATTGGTAGGTAAGTGTAGAATTTGACTTAAGCCCTGAAAATTTGTTATGTGGACTCAAGCAGCCTTCCTCAAAGTGAAGACAAATCCTGAAACAATTCCCTCCACAGATTTTTTAAGAAAACAACCTAGGCTGCTAGACGATTAAACAATTTGTAAGATAACCACTTTATGAATATTAACACTACTTTGTAGGTTAAACGCCAAAACCGTAGTTTTTTTTATTGCATCTAGAGCAGGAGTTCCCAAACAATATGTCTTAGAGATTATATAATTTTTTCACGGGAAATTTCAAAATTTAAACAAAACATAAAGCGTATCTTTTAACAAGCCTCAGTAACTATTAACGCATTATTATCATCATTCATCCTGACCAGAAAACGAATGATATATTCGGTAGAATTATATGTTTTATCATTCAAAAGTTATGTAATCAATCACTATTATGAATACGAAAAATGGTTTTATAAATTAAAAAAAAAAGTTTTATAAATAAATATATAAATAATACATTAATTATTGAAACGTTAGCCTGTTAAAATACAAATCTAAAGATTTAACATAAAATAAATAAAAGAAAAAAAAATTCTTTAGAGTTGCAATCTCTAGATTTAATCCCTAACATATGTTTTTTATTATTTTGAAATTTTGTTTTACTTGAACGTCGGCTGGTCGAATGTTGTCCCGTTTCATTTACGGGCTTGTTGTTAAAATTCAAATTTTTTTTTTAAAACAAAGAAGCTCAACTTCTTATTGGAGATGTCTTACCTTACTTAACTTCAATTTTTATTGGTACTTATTTTTTCGATATGCATTTATCATATAAGGGCACCGAGACCAAATTTTATCTTTGCAAGGGCGCCGGGGGCTCAAAGAGTTTGGAAACTCCTGATCTAGAGAATAATCATAAACAATATTTTGCTATCTATTTGTCGAATTCTTATTCAATACCCATTTGACCAAAAAGAATGAAATAGATTTATTAAAATTCTATATAGATTTTTTTTCATCTTGTTAAAAAAATTAAAATATTTACCATCAATCCATAATGATTAAATAATAATATACGAGTATGGAGGGAAGTGAAGCCTTTGGTTCAGAACAGGGTGCGGTAGATTGCATTCGTAGACGCTGTATGCTTTCAAAGGGAGCAATAAAAAGGAGGAAAAAATATATACGAGTATATGGAGTTTTCACATTCCGCATTTATCAACCCCAAGTGCCACTTTTGTTGAACAAATGTATTTTGCTTTCCCATAACTTAAAATAGCTAGTTTTTCTATATGGGATTGCAAAACTATATGTTCGAACGAACTATTTTGGCGTTCTCAAGTTATTACCACAATATGTTTCTTAGTCATTATGGAATTTCCGGAATGTTTCTACACAAAAATTTCAACTCATCAGATCTGGGCATAGAATTGTGTATGCGAAATTCCTATTCAAATTATTTTATCATTTATTGCAAGTCATGAAAACTTTGAGAAAAAGTCGAATGCATATAGTGAATTCCATTAACAATATCCAATTAAATTATCATTTTTCTGTAATTTAATTAAGGCAGATGATGATAGAATGTGAATAACTCGATGGAAATGCCGATAAATTTTATTTCCATTTCGCATTTCTGCGATGACGTCCCAGAAAAGGTGAATAAAGAACAAGACAAGAATCTGGCGAAGAATTCATTTTTCGCAAATGGCGAATAAACCTATTATTACTCATAAATCCACAATAAATTAATAAAATGACGATAATAGGATCGACAAGAGGTGGAAATGCTGATTTATTTAAATCAAAGTATTTTCACAGAGTTTTGTATTTTATTAGCGGATTTTATTGGGATTTGTATGGTTTTTAGCAGAATACTAATTTGAAAGTAGAATTTCATTTTAGACATTTGTTTTTGGTTTTTAAATTGTTAATATTTTTGATTGTGATGTATAGTTATTATATCTTAACGGCGGAAAAATGGACCATAAACTCATATCGTTCGTTTTCTAAAATAAAGAAAGTATATCTTTTTACAAATTACAACTTAAGGTCAAAGCAGATTTGCAAATACTTGAATCAATTTTGAGAAATTGCGAAAAAACGTAAATGCCGAATGGGTCAGTGTTATAGCCGCACCACCCTTTTCTCCGCTATGGGGCATTATAGAACCATTCTATTGAAGAAATTCCGAAATATGTGCACAATTGTAAAAGTTTGGATCGAGATGTCATTGTAGACCGGCAGTAGTTTACATTGAAAGTCTAAAAATCGTAATTTGGAAAATAGAGAAATTAGTATAAAAAATAGGACAATAGGACAGCTAATAAAGCGACAGTTACGGATAATATTTACTGACATAGCGGTTTTTAGGCTACTATGCGATGTAGCTAACAAACGACTCAACGTATCTTAGCCAAACCATATTAAAATAAAGAAAATTAAATTCCCTACAAACCCCACTACACAATGATTTTAAATTGAACTGCTACGTTCGAGTCATTTCGACTAGGAATTTACTAAAAAATATTAGCCAAATTAATATATCAAACAATAATAGGACCAAATTGAGCAACTTAATTATTATCTTTATTATTTATTTACGGTTTTGGTTTTTTTTGGCAATTTCGCAAAATTGATACAAGTATTTGCAAATCTGCTTTGACCTAAAGTTGTGTCTTTTAGTTCTAGAGATATTAAGAATAGACAGGTGCGGCTATAACTTCAATTCACACTGTATAAAAAATTTATCTAATAATAGCAATTTAAATTTGGTACGAAGCAAAGCCGTTCAATCCATTATAAATTATCCAGATTTTTTAATGTTGAATGTTTGACATTACTGGTTCTTTGTTTTGATTTTCCACAAAATAAATTTTTCAAGAAAATTTGTTTTAATTTCACCACAAAAGAATTTTAAAGTGCTTAAATAAGTGTAATAACTACCTAAGAAAATATTTTTCAGTTCTAATATGGTAAATACATATTATTCTGCGCTTTCACTTTCAATTTCAATTAAAATCGGTGATATTTTGGTTATTAGTCAACACAACTTCGGCATAATTGAGTAAAATATATATTTATAGAGTAAATGAATACTTATTAAGCTATCTTTAAACATTTTCATAAAAAATTGTTTTAGTTTTATTCAACTACTGTTAAAAATAATAAAAAAAAATTCCAAATTCTAATAACTTAAATATTCATCAAAAATTGCATATACTACTCATTAATGACGTCAATCAATTGTACCACTGAAACCAATTAAATTTGTAGATTTTTATATAGAGTAATATTAGAGTAGTATAACTAAGTATTTTTCCGAATTATATATTTCTTACCTATTTTACAAAAAAAAAAATAAATTTTAGTTCTTTTAATGGATTTACAGGAGGAACCCGATCAAAAGCTATTCTAATCATTTTACAATGCAACCTGCACACTATTTAATAATGATTTTTTAAAATAAATCTATTATAAATAATGCTTATTTCTAGCGTTAAGATACTTTTGTTGTAATTTATAGTAGATTACATCATTTTTTATGGGAAAACGCAAGAAACCTTATTTTTCCAATATTTCAATAACTCTATATTTTATTACAAAATTAATATATTTATTAATTCAAAAAATTAAAATGTAATACAACATAAACAATGTCTATTAATTTCTTTCCTTAAGAACACAAAAAACACATAAAATAACTAAAAAAAGATGTATACAATTTTTAGGTTTCTCGTTTACCACTCATACAACTCTTTCGTATTAAATTTTAGAGTTTCTTGCTTTTTCCATTAATATAAACTACTGTTTTGTATTTAGTAATTGTATTATAATAACAATCACATTTGAAATCTACAACGCTGTGAATTTAAGCTGCTCTAACAATTTGCGGTGGTTAAAATGTCATGTTAAATCGATCTGATAAAACCGTTTCGCTCTCCAGAGAACCGCTCACCAGTTTTATCAAATGGATCAGATCAGTGGCACATTCTGCAATAGACACATTGTATGTTGTCGGTTGCAAGTGTCGCGAATAATGCAATCGACGAAAATCTCGTTTAAATCTCCATAGATTTGCACTTTTGCGCCAACAATCGCCATTCTTATGGGAATTGAGAGAATCCATTCAATTAATTGTACCGGTTTGGTGCAGATCTCTTATAAAGTCATATTGGACAATAATCGTTAACCGTAAACTTTCGCATGTAAACATTAATTCATTTAACTTTTCCTTTAACTTGTCTCTCCATCTCCCTCTTCATCCTTAAGTCCATTTCCATGTATTTAATCCGTCCAGTTTTTCGTCTTTCTGGGCGCTTTTTAATTTACAGTACGATGCAAAAATAGGGATCGATAATACGTGGACTGTTTCACAATAAATTTGCCTACTGTAAGAAATCTCAAATTTTTACTTTATTTTTCAATTCAGTCTTTTAGATTGATTCACTTGATCCTGCTCAAAGTTTTTAACACGTTAAAAAATATATTAATTAATACTTTCATACTAGTTTAAAACAAAACAACTTGCCTAGTTTCGCAAAAATTTTGACAATAATAGCTTGGAAAAATGATGTGAAAAAATAAGTATTCTCTTTGGAAAAAGTATGATGTTCTATTTCCAGATTGAAGGTTTAATTTAGTCAGAGACAGCCTATATTGATAATGACTGAAATATCATTATCAATTAATATTTATCTTATTTAAATAAAATATTACCAAAAGATTAATAATTATACAATACATTTTATATAAAGTAAAAAACAAAATTGGTCAGACCTATGCTGCCCTAGTGAGCGATGAACAAATTCACAAGAAGGTAGATATTCAATCATTATTTACGATTTTCAGTTCACAAGTTCAAATAAAGCTTCTTATTTGGTAAATTTGTATTTAAGCTTGATACTTTTACTCAAGTCATTAGCGAAACAGTAGAGATAAACCGCGGCGAAAAACAAGGTAAGGGGAATATTGGAATTCTGCTGGGAATATTAGAATACTGTTGGGAATATTGGAATTCTGTTGGAATTCAATTTATATTTGTTCACAAAACCAATACTACTACACACAAATTAATGATTTTAATTAAAAATTGTGTAAAACATTAAATTAAAGACAGTTGAACACAAATTTGGAAGATGCCATTATTTAATTGACAAAAAATGTC
>JXOV01013118.1:8872-30036 GCA_001014945.1 Clogmia albipunctata
CTGGACTAGATGCTATTAATTGACAAATAATACATAGAAAACAAATAGTCACCGAAATGTCGAAAACCCGTTGGTTGAGGTTGAGACCCCCCATGTTTCTTAGAGGAATTGAAAGGGCGATTTATTACTGTTAACGTTTTTATAAAATCTACTATCATTTAAATCGACAATAATTTATGCATTTCAAGGAATTTATTCTAAAAAAAATAAATATTCTGAGTACATTCGTTCAAAGTATATATCTTTTTTAACACAATAAAATTTCTATATTTTTCTTTATAATTAAGTCTCCAAATTACAGAGAGACTGAATACTCAATTTTGTATCAATAAAATCAATGTACAAAGTTTAATGTTGATTTATAAGTTTCAAATAAAACACAAATTAATTATTCTAAGTTCAGTGCTGTGAAGATTTCTATATATTTTATTAAAATCTGCCACAATAATAAAAAAAACCATAAATGCACTAATTTTTTTTTAATAGAACAAATACTAGTTCCATAAAATCAATTGATCGCACGAGCTTCCAATTATTAAAAATATCTCATTTATTGAACAATGAAATGATGAATATTAGTTTTATTAAAAAAAAACATAGTAATATTTAAAAATACTAAAATGAAAACCATTTAATTTTAAGTTCACAAACAATATTATTAATTTTTATATCTAAATTTTTACTTAAGATGAATTGAAAGACATGCTTGGAATTCAACATTATTTAATTCTTATTATGATATCGATACGTGTGAAGAACACCCCGTATTTCGTATTGATATTGCTAATAAATACGAAAATATCTGAATTTATGACAATAGCTTATTGCAGCGACATAAGAGGTATTTATAATAAATCAGCTTTCACGATGCACTTTGCATAAATGTAATTTCAAACTGGAATTTGTAATCGAAATGAATATCTGTCAAGTTGCAAGTCGTTGACAGGGACATAAATAAATTAAATCCCCAAGACAGGCAGCAACAGAGCCATTGCGACCTGGTCTTTGGCATCCTTCAGACAGACGGTAACATTCAGACCAGACTCTTTCATTCTGTCGATCTCATTAAAACTTTCACAATAATATAATATTTCTTTCCAATTAACTTTTCCTATAAATCAGTCGCGGGAATCGAGTCCATTTTTTTCGAATGGATCTCTCTGAACTCTAAGCTTCTCAATTAAATCTGCAGTTTTGTAGCAATGCAGCCGAACAGTGTCCAATAATGAAACAGTCCAGACCACAATGAAGACCGCTGGAGGAGAGAAAGAGCAAAGAGGAAACGATTTCCAATAGCGGAAAAGCACACCTCAAGTTCTAAGTGACATCGTTTCCCAATTACCAGTAATTAATTCCTTCCCGCTGTCTATCGGAAGACAATCGGAAAATCGGAAGCACAATCACTTTGCTGTACAGAGAGACCAAGAGGAGAGACAGGGACAATCAAGCCACCCTGTGGGAAAACTTTTCCCTCCCGACCGACAAAACCGTTTTTGTTTTATTTCCCATCGTTTGCGGGAAACCAGTCTGACATGGAACAGTCTCCTTCTACTCGTCTTCCTTCATCACCTCCACCTCTCCCGCTATTCCTGATCAAACTGTTCGTTGCCAATGTCGGAACAAAATTATTTTTCAATTTCCCCATTTCGCACGGAATTGTCAATTTTTAATTGATGACTTTCACATGCACTCAACTTTGCTCAACTGCCGGATTTGGCAGATCCGCCAAGGTGGTTAAAGGCCACCGACACCACATCAAACTCCTTCCTCCAATTCCCCGTAATGCAAAAAGTTTCTGCAGCTTTTTTTCGACGCTCAAAATTTTCTGTCTGTCGTTTCACGGCACAAGTCTATTGTCATGCTGTCCTTGGCACCCCTTCGAACACGTCCCAGAATAATTCCCAAGTTTATGTTCCTCCTGTCTCATTAACTCAAGCATGTAAATAAGTTTTTGAGATAAGCACGAGTACATGAAATTGACATCACGTCATAGTTTATATGGCGGAATTAAAATCTCGTAAACTTAAAATTATATTTTAAACTTGAGAGAGATTTAAATAAGTTGTGATAAAGTTATGTTATGATTAAATTGAGGTTCTAATAACCAGTTTTTATGTGAATTTAACTGTTATTAATCGTTTACAGCAATAAAAATACTTGACAAATACCTAATTAGAAAGTACGAAAAATAATTAAATTAATTTTGCATTAATTAAGAAAAATATCAAATCAAGTGTTGAAGGAAACATATACTATTAATATTATTTAGTATATAAAAAAATACATGTCTTTAAATGTAAAATTTAAACACCATTATATAATTATAATTAATATTTTAATTCAAGTCAAAAGTGCCTGGAGTTTAAATTAAATACCTAAACACGTATCAAAAACAACATTAAATGAAAATAATCAATTTAATTACTCTCGCCGGTTTAATTTCAAATCACGAAATCATCGCTTAGGGTTGTGAAAATGGAGATCAATTTATGGAAATCTAATTTTGGCGCGCTCAGTTGATTTTATAAAGCCTGCAAATGAACAACAATGACAATCGTTCATATGGGGGCACCCATAAAAGAGCAAAAATAACTCAATCACATTGCATTGGGCCAATTTATCTTGTCCCATTGATATTGATTACCCTCGAAATCTGGCCAGATATACGCATAAAACACTGAGTGTATTTATGTATGTATTTATTACAATCGAACGGCATAAAATCAGCACATATTTCCGCTTACATACAAATGTCGTCACGTGAAATCAGATATCGAAATATAAACATTTTACTACTCTCTTCTGCTGTGTGCCAAAGTATTTCATGGAATGCGCAAATAAAGATTTATAGACATATCCGAGACATAAAGAATGCAATGACTTCCGGAAATCCCCTCTCCACGCCCAAAAAGCAGGAGCGAAAATATTTCCCTAGCTTTTATTGCCATAAATTTTGAACATTGTGATAAGATTTTTATGTTTTCATTTTTTGCGACCGTTCAAATTCGATCCCTTTACCCCACATTTTTTACATTGTTTTGGGACTTGGAGAGATAGAAAAGGAGAGAGCGACACATTGGCGAAAAGGTGGTTGACGTGAAAAGAAGAGACAGATTTACCGAACAAAGTGCGCCAAATAAAAATGTGCAAAAAAATATAGAGGAGTCCCTTTGCGAAAAAACCGCTTTGTTCACATATCCTCACCCAATTTACACCATGTTGAAGCTTTCAGGGAATGGATCCATTTTATGGATACATCCAAAATTGGGGAAAAGGCAAATCTAATAAATTATTAAATAGATTTATTGGCATTAAAGAATTTTCGTTATGGACCAATTTTACGTATACTTGCGAAAAATTAATATTTGTCCAAATGGCTAATGCAAGTCCCAACAAAATACCAATTTTACGAAATATTTATTGAGCAAAGTATTTTATGAGTAATTAATTTTCTAGATTAAAGCTCTCCCATAGGCACAAAAAAGACCATAATTTACTGTCTATAAGAAAATTTGCCAATAAACGAATAGTTTATGTGCACGACAATAAGCACTTAAGCAAATTCCATTAAGGAAGAGAATACTCATAATTTTCTCAATTTCATTATATTAGTTGTCTTTTTTATGCCCCAGTTTAAGTATTTATTAATTAAAATTTCTTTGCTGATTTAATTATAATTGAGGAATTATTTTCTTTGCCAATTATATTATTTACTGATGAATTAAAACGTGTTAATTATAAATAGATATAATTAACACGTTTTAATTAAGCATATTATTTTCTTAATTAATTGTTTTATTGCTTTTATTATTAATGTTTATTAATGAACATATTTTGAACTATCTTTGTATTATTTATTGTTATGTTTTGCGAAATAAAAGAACATTTCAAGTTATGAACAAAAGAAAAAATGTAGCCCCATATATGGAAAAAGAATTCTTTTGGATTTGTGTATCTTTTTTCATTAGAAAGGAAACACATTTTCTACAAACAAATTTGTCTTAAAATATATTTTTAGAATACATTTTAAATATCGAATATTATATTCTTCATAACGTCTTTGAAATTTGGTTTTGAATCTAATAAATCATAATTCGTTGTTTGTGATCCTTCCCTCTAAAGAATTTTTACTCAATATTAATTTTCATAGTTCCTATTGATCACGAATTAAATTAAAAATAAAATTAAAAACTTACAATTTTTATTCATTAGGGCTTATTGAAGTATTATTATTCTATGTTAATTTGCACGTTTCATTTGATCATTACAGGGTTAAATAAAAATGAAATAAAAATATAAAAATTTATAGTTTCAATTTATAAATTAAAAAATTGATTAGGTTAAGTTACTTTACAAAACATTAAACAATTTAAAATTATATATTTAATAATTTAATATTTATCAATTTCACTATAAAAAATCAATATAGATTTTTAATAAAATTTCATTAAATTCTCCATGATTGAGTTACCAGGCGCTTCCACGGCACCCAATGTATCTCCCGCTTAAACTTTCAACTAATAGTGGAATAATTTTATTCTGTCACGTTTAAAGTTGGCAGTCATGTTTTAGTCAGCCCGGAAATTAATTAATTTTTTGCACTTCTTTTCACGAAATTGTCTGCATCCCGCCAGACGTGACAAAAGGCTAACAAAGTGGGAAAAAACGTACGCGGAATTCGAACTCGGGCCCAAGTTCGCCATCACAAAACTGTGTTGTTTTAATTCTTTTCATGTTTCATTAGTTATTCATGTCAGAACCAACAGTTCGGGACTTTTTGCGGGTTCTATATGTTTACATTTTATGCTACTTCGGCTGGTCTCTGAAACAAATCAAAAGTCATAAATAAACGTTTTTTTTTTCAAAAGGTAACATTGAATGGCTGTTTTCAAAATGAAACGAAAGCCATTGAAACTTTATCAACTGCTGGGTAGCACTTTTTGACACAAAATCATTTTCAATGGCATGTCAACAAGTCTCATTAATTTAAATACATATTTTTAATTATTAAACATTTGCAATGATTTATTATGCCATTTTCACATTCAAATTTTATATAAATAATCCAATATTTGTTTAAATACGAATTATTCAATATGAACCTGTTTTGTTCATTTTGCTTTTTGAACTCCATTTCAAAAATATTATGGACTAATTACTGCACTAAAATATACATATAAAACATTTTATTTGGCAAAATAAAAATTATTATTACTTCAATTAAATTAAATATCGTGTTCAAGCTGAACACACATATATTTTAACAATTTAATTAATCATCAAATTCAGCCATCAAAACCAAATTTTAAAGCTTTAAAGTAATGATATTGAAATGTTTATTCTATAAACTGACATTATGTTTACAATTTAACATTAACTATTTAATAAAAATTGAAATAAATCACTTTCAAAGCCTCAAACTTCTACCCCAAAAAATTACCATGAGTCACTTCCTCTATAGTGTATATAAATATCATAGTATAATTTCTACCCATAAAATTAAATCCAACCAGAAAAGGGAGAGAACCCCTTGTAGCAAATTATCCTCTTATCTCTGGTATCTCTGAGAATTTCGTCCGGATATTAAGAAAAGGTCAATTGACAAAAGATTGTCTATTGCAATCAAATTCGAGTAAACTACCATTCTCCGTTCGTTTCTAAAATTGAGCATCGAATGTGTCTGACAGAAATCTCTATTGAATACTGTTTGTAATCTGGACGACGAGTGGGGGGATTCTAAAGGGGGGATACGGATGGCTTCGTAAAGACGATTTCAATGGGCGACCTAAGGAGAATACTATTGAAGAACTATTGGTAAGTGCAATTGAGACGTTATATTTACCAAAGTTATTAAATTCATCTGAACCATTGAACGAGCTTGTCAAGTGCAATATTGCATAATGGGGATGTTTAAAGACTTTAAAATTGTCATCCAATTCCATGTTCCATTTCCCATTTTCAAAAGGGGGTGGAAATCGTTAGGCGTAACGACAGGTGATGATACTAATTATTACACCTCCAATTGGCGCTCCACGCTAATTCCAACAATTTCCAACCTGAATAATGTAGACTTTCATTCAATAATTCATCCCCTATTTACATTCCCTTATTACCACATGACGAGAATGACGATGCCGTCGCCGCGCAAGGCACCCGATATCTGAAGAGATTTCCACGGATTGAATGGCAACCAAATACCTTGTGTATTGGGATCATTCCGGATTACAGGAATATATGAAGGAGTATTCTTCGATTGATTCCTAGCAGAATTTATTATGCTAATCGCGCCAAAATAAGCAGAAAATCCTTTAAATTTTAATTCACATTCTATCCTTTATTCGCTCTATCTCTCGTCGAGCCCTCTTCACAGGTGTTTATTCAACAAATTATAATTAAATGAACGGTTAACGAATAACGGTCTGATGATGCACAATTGTTCAATACTTTCAAGATTTACATTCACTTTGTTTTATATAAATTAATAGAGAAGTAAAGTATGAATAATTATCGTAAATTGAAAGTAAATTTCATTATGAATCTGTTTATCAATCGAATAATTATATTCGTCAATTGTAATCAAATATCGAAACATAACTGGATTTTTGCTAGTATTCGGCTGCTTTTATAAAAAGCTAAAACCAAACTTCATTATTTTTAATTACTTCAAAGCTTGCAATGAAATTTATATTAATTTCTTTAAATTTAATATAAATTTAAAAAATCCTAATTTCAATTTTAGAAAAAGAACAGTATAAGAAATAAGTTTGTGCATTGCAATACTTTTGTAAAAGTGACATTGGTTATTGTTACCTATTTTCTCATCTTTCAGTTCAAATTAATGACCTAAATTTAAAATTCAGAAAACGAACCATCTCTTGTAACTGCCTTCAACATTTATTTAATTTGAGTATTGCTCTGAAACCAATGTGTTACAATTCTGGGAATGAAATATTGTTTGGAGTTTGACGGAATAAATTAAATGAAAACAAGGGAATTGACGACTGGCGGCAAGAAAAAAATTACCTTGCCGGTGACGACTGCAAAACAAACATCCGTCAAGAACTGTACTTCACGAGATGTACACAAATTGTTTCACCTCTACCTTTATTTCATCCTTTTCGTCGTTCTCGTCGCTGTTCAACGCTACTGCTGCTGCCACCCCCCATCTCGTGCCCTTTCCTTTTTTCACTCCAGACACATCCTCCCACACAGAAACGCATATCCCCATTGCCAAGGATTCATGCTGTTCGCATAACTGCGTACTCAATTGTTCATTTATTATGCGTTCGTACTTATTTCACAGAAGACTCTCTGTGTATATCCACTCCATACATATGAGTGTATAAAAGATTTATGGGTCTTGAGTCTAGTGCCAGCTCCAGGCGAAAAACACACCACCGCTCCACAAAGGCGGGCGATGGCAGATATGCAGAGAATTGGATCGACACGGTCGACAATCAGGATCAAATGAGGATAATCGTGGCGGAAATATTAGCCCATATCCATAAAAATCATAACTCTTCCCTAGGACAAAACCACTGCAAATGAGAGAAGGTAAAGCGAACCATGGAAAATGATGGGCAGAAACAAAAGAACACAAACAGGCCCCATACCACACACAAAGTCTTTATAAGTACGAGCATAATAATAATTCTAATAAAAACACCGGCTTTTGTGTATTTACTTTGAAGAAAAAAACAGACATTGTATATGAGAGGCGCAGAAAAAACTTTATCAGGTACAACAGCACCGGTGTATAGAAATGTGGGTCATAAATAAAAGTGAGTTTTAAATGCTTTTTTATGTGCCAACATTTAAAATTATTAGGGTGGTTAAACGCCAAACCCCTCTTTATCTCCATAACCCCTTTCAAAAATATCTTATCAAATCTCATATAAATGTCCCTTTCACTTTGAGAAAGCTCTCTTTTCATTTCCCCAAAAAATTTTTGTCACGCGGGGAAATTTACCCCTGAATCTAGTTGAACTCCTCTAATTTATATAACCCTCTTTATTTATTATAACAGATTTCCCCGCGTGACATAAATTTTCCTCCCCTTCAAATATATTCATCCCTTAGCATCTTATATCGCCGTCCCTTTCCATAAATGAGGGGTGATTTTAAGAAGGAAAACATTGGGATTGTTTTCAGCTATAATACCAAACATTTGTTTAATTTTCCTTCAGTCGCGCTTTGGACTTGGTCCCTAAAATTTGAGATCCCACCCTGTACTCTGTTCAAAAGTCGAGTAAACGTGTCGTGCGGTCACGAAATAATTAAGTGATGGATTTGGAGCGATGATATTTTGATGAGGACAATGAATGCCGGACAGAAAGGCGTACTGTTTACTTTTTGTGGCAATGGTGGTTTGTCGGCGAGCCATCATAACATTTTAAATCCAAAAAGTGGTCTTTAACTGTTGTTAGACTGGACGACGACGACACAACTGGCTCATTGACGGAACGCTCTCTACCACACGGTCCTCATGCAAACAATTAAACACCGCAAACACCAAACCGAAATTTAATTACCTAAATGGATAGACGGCCGCCTCCTACAACGACAGAGCGACTGAGAGCTGTGTTGTGGCCCATATAATTACGGATGAATAAGCTGGGAGCCGGGAGAAGGATATTGTGTGTGAAAATCGCCAGTTTGCGGATTGTGGTGCGGTGGTGGTATTGAGAGATAAAAAACAAAATATATATAGAGATAAAAGGCTAGAGAGAGAGAGATTGTTATCTTACTTATATTCGCGGAAAATCAGAAATCCGAAAATAACCAATTCTGGTCAGCGTTTAATTAAATCGTGGCTTTTAACAGTTAAAATAATACCACTCTGTTTGTCTAATTAATTCCTCTGGGAATTTAAGCCCGTTCCCATTCTCTTTCTATCACGCTGACTGTCCGGGAAGACACTTTATAGGAAAAGCGTGATGGAATTTAATTAAACAACCCCCTGGTCACGTGGATTATTTAATTAAAGCTGCCTCTCTCTACAACCCACCGATTGTGTAATTAATAAATAATTCATTAGTGCATCTAATTTGCATATTCCATGTATTCGATTACCTATTGCAAATTCCGAGAAAAATTAGATTAGAATGCAAATTTTTCTGGAGTGCAAAAGTGAAACAGATAATTTGCTATGTGTCTGTGCTGTGTGTGTATAAGAGTGTGAATCCAATTCGGTCGCTCTATGAAAAGATAGAGCCAATATTTTGTCCAGAGTAGAGCACCCTCCGACAAAAAAGTGAATGTGCAAAAGTAAAAACGAAATTGGAAAATAGCATTAATAAAAAGTGCAGAGTTTGAGTTTCGTGTTTCGTGCTGTGTGCTTTGTGTTGATATTGTTTTCGACGTTAAACCCATGTGGAATACATAATTCTGGCCTCGGGATTTTATCCAGGTCCGACAATTCTTTTTTGCCCGGTTGCTGCGTTGGCCGAAAATCCAAGCAAAGGACCGTCTCGTTGCCAAGAGAGAGAAACCATCCTAACAATAGGACGAAGGAGCAGCCCATAAATCCAATTGGAGATATTTATTTGCAAATTTTATTGCCCGTCTATACCTATCCGCATTTATAAATCATATGGATCGGGATCGGACCAACATGAATAAAAAATTCATTATTTTTTATTTTCTACTCGGATTATTCGCAACAGGTAAATATTTATTCATTGTTAGTGAAAATACCATTATCGTGTCGTCGCTATACACGTTTAATCCCCTCTCCATATTCCTCTATACAATTTTTTGCTCTGGTTTCGTCTTTTATCAATATCTTGCCAGAATCCTGTTGCATGGATAAGCACACGGGATAATAGTATTAAAATTATCCTCTCCCCGAAAGAAAAACTCCAGAAAGGAATTCGAGTAATCCAAATCAATCAATTACTAACGAGCACGTAACTGACATCAAATGGAACTGTTCGAATGAGTCACAATCTGCTCTTTTATCCGCTGTTTTGACTTACTTTTCGACATCGATCCACCTTCTGCTCCTCCGTTGTCCTTCTCTGCTTTTAAACTTTACACTGATTGATGGCAAATAAATTGAACGACTTCGCCCCAGTTCGGTGACTTTTTCAACTGACTGCCGTGTCCTTTGCCCTCCCATATTCTGTGATCAAAGCTGAATCCAATTTACAAACAGATAACCAAACTGTTCACCTCCATCGTATCGTGTTCCCCTCAATGCCTACTTTAAAATTCGCGAATGTTCTTGTTGTTGAAACCCAAAGATAACGCTGTTGTCGTCACTCTGTCGTTGGCGTCGTTGTCTTATTCAAAAGCACCCAACTTTGGTTTCCCTTCGCCACAACTGATACCCGTGATACATGTTTTTATCCATTGTTTTTGTAACTCCACATTCGACAAATAACATCACAATGGTGCAAAATAATCGAATCTATTTTAAAACTCCTCTTCATTTCTAGAATTTTAATAAATAAAACCAAAGTTTTTGACTTTTTATATATATTTTTTAAAACTAATTTAATATTTTTTTTAAATTATTTAAATATATCACGAATCAGTTATTTAAACTATCATTACTTTTCAAAATATAATAATGGTTGTCATATGTTTAAATTGTTACCAATATCTAAATTGTGAACAATCAATTAGAATAAAATGATTTTGTGGTAAAAAAATCAATTGCACAAGAATTTTATAAAATACTAGTTTAATTTAAGATATATCAAAAAGATAAAAAGTATAATAAGTAAACCACATACATTAATTAATAAATAGTAGAAGATCTACTTTGCATTATAAGCAAGGTAAACCACTGTGCACTAATATTTGTCTAGATTTTCGTTTATGCGAATTTACCAACAACAAGTTGGCGAAAGCACACAATCAGGTGAAATGGTGGGGTTGTTTTGGGTTACAAATTCAAATTTTATTCATTTACTCTCGACAAGCACACACGCAGGCCAGGGATCCGAGAAGATCTCAATGTCTTGACTTTTAAACAAGGTGGTGGAATCATCGCGTGTTATTAATATTTGAAGGGAGGAAAGCGGGAAGTATATCAAGATTGGGATAACTTTGATAATAAAATTCTGGTAAAGGGTTTCAACTTTTCGGCTCATCATACCGCCGAAATTTAATGCCATGCATATTTATAATTGGCTAATGGAGTGGCTTTATACAGGTTAGCGGGGTAAAAGATATCTTTGAAAACAATTCATCGGAATATCTAATTACCATCCGGTTTTGATTAAATAAATATATAATCGGATTTTTTATTCAAAACCGTAAACTTTTCTTTAAAGTCGAATCAAAAGTTGATTGTGGTTAAAGTTAAGGACTATACAGTCGGATAAACTTTTCCAATGAATTATTAAATAAGGGTGCTTGAATGTACATTCTTATTCAAATGCCTTCTCTGATTTGATTATTTTATACAATTCAAAATAAAAAGAATTTTTTGTGTTCACAAGAAATCAATTTTTAAATTAAATTCGCTGCCACCGAAAACAACAACTTATGTACTCGTACGAGTATAAATGTTTATGGAATTGCATTTCGGGAGAAAAAATAAACATAATTTGGTTGAAGGTTGCAGACAGTGTTTATTCAATAAAACGTGGGAGTCCTTAAAAGATTTTTTTCGGATAAATTTACCTGAAAATACCCGAAAATGTTGGCGGTTTTCATTTCCTTCATTTAAGAATTGTTGACAACTTGTGGTACCATTTTTTATCATTTCAACTTATAACAAATGAATTCAATGAAATTTGAATTGATATTTAAGTGTAGGCGTCTAGTTGGGAAGATATTGATTCCTCTATTGGCCAAACGGGCATTTAGACACGTTACTTTAGTGTCATATATTTAGGTCATTTTTATTTATATCCTTTAAAAACTAATATAAATAAAATGTATTAATCATTTTCCCTGAAAAATTTAATAATTTTAACTTTATTTTAATTAAAACAACATTAAAAGTCTTTGATTTTTATTCTTGTTCCTCATTCATTATTTCAATCATTTTATATAAAGCAAACATTTTTTACATAAGTAGAAAATTACAAACTTTAATGGTCACCTTTATCACTAAAACTAGCGTACATGAGATTGAAAAATCATTAAAATCAAAATAACTTATGACGTTATTTGAAATTGATTCAACTCTTCTTCTTTTTATAAAATCAGTACATCAACTTTATGTTCAATGTCAATAATATTGGAGAAATAACTATTTATGTATCCTCTGTCAATGCATGTAATCTGATTATCGAGTGCCAATAAATTCATCTTGTTATCCGTATATTGAGAGATATTCAGTGAAGCGTTTAAGGGCAACCAACCTGATCAAATCCTGTCGATTTGCCACACCTCCAAGGCCAAAGGAGCCCGTTCCATTTCATACAATCAGAGCAATTTGACCCAAATAACAAGATGAAATCGAATATGAAAATACTCCTGGCTTCAGCAAAGTGGATAAACCGATTCAGGAGGACCCCCGTGTTTGGACTATGGATCCAGAAATCAAGTCACTTAGAACACTCTCCGTCGTCGCCCACCATCATCGACAGTAATAAAATATAATCAAGTATAACTATCGTATAGAAAAGGCAAAACCTTTCAGACAAATGTGAAACATAATGAAAGAGACATGACCGGTTATGGGCGGACGGGGACCGGGAAGTAGGTGGAAATATAAAATAAAAAGCGAAAGAAAAAGGCTGGAATTTATTATGTCAATTTCATGAGAAAATGATTTTCTCTATAACGAGTCATCCCTTTTTGACCAAAGTCTCCCAGACACATTCGTATAATATTCCTATATACTGATTTGTGGAGCGAAACTAGAGCTGCAAAAGTAAGATTTGCAAGAATGTATCCATTCATCGGAGAACCCCTTGAATATTTATGGATTTATCATTTATTTATTACCGTCCTCGCTCAAATCTACACTTTTATATGTATGTACTATGTACCTACACATAACTACACCTCTTCTCATTTATAATACTCAAACCAGGATCCAATTCCAACAAGCACATCTCAAACTGCAAACTAATCCCAATGAATATGTAATGGGAGTGGTAGAAGATTTGCTGCATTGTCTTCTCTAGTAGGTCATGTATTTTTGATTTAGGGTTTCATGGCCGCTGATAAGGAAATGTTTTAGTACCTTTGTTTTCCCACCAACACACATTCTCCCACTCGTCATCATACTTCTCCATTTCAATGGGCTATGTCTATCAATTCCAAACTATCTCTGGTCAATTTTCAGCCCCAAAATAGAAAGGGTTTTCAATACTATAAACAAGTGCAAGTTTGAATGAATCCGATTCCGTTGGATTTGAGGTACGATTTCACAACCTCTGCAGAGGTGATGTTAATAACCTAATGTGGCCCACATTTCCGGCTTTCGGTGAACGACAAAAAATGGAATTCTCATTGATTTAAAATACCTTCCTCCTACACAAACGGGGAGCCCATAACATTTTATTTGAAATTCCCAGATAAATTTATAGGGGTAGACGAGGAAAAGCCGAAATCCATAAATGGCCAACGGATGTTTGCAAACAATTTATCTGTTATGATACTGCTTATAATAAAAACCATACCAAAACTTTCGTTTTCCATTTCCGTATCGCTTTCATCGTTGCCTACCTGAGCTCTGGGATCGAGTTGGAAAAGAGCACATATCAATCGGAATCGAACGTCTAAGAAGAAACGAAATAACGGTAAAACTAGTCAAGTCAGGAACAGATTATTATATATATAAAGTTTCCGTTAAAATGGGAATGTTTCTCCTTTTGAAAAAAAATAAACTACAAACAGAAAAACTAATTCCAATTAAATTCCCAGAAATTTGCTCAAATTCAAGCCATGAATAATGTATAGGATTGAAATTTGTATTAAATAAATACCCTATAGAGTAGGAGGAGATGGGAGGAAGAGGAGCAAGAGTGAGAAGCCAAAAACTTTGCACATTTCAATTTTAATTCGGCATTAAAACTTTTATCTTGCCTCGGCCAATACAGTTGAAATATGTAGCTACATAGCGTCGAGCAACACAAAATCACAGGAAGTCGAGTCAATTTCCAAGGAATAGCATTTCAGCATTCCGTTTTGCGATTAGGCAGTTGCGATGAGACAAACAACTTTTATTAACTGCTACAAAATACACATTCCGAAACATGCAAAACAAGTCAAAGTGCAGAAACATTGTTTTATGATTATTAGTTTTACTTTAATTAAGTCGAGTTTGTTTCGTAAATTGTAAACAGAGTTTTTATTGTTAGATTGGGATTTTACATGGTTAAACAGGGATCAACAATATGAGTAAAATACACATAAACACCAATTTATAACTAAATTTTAAATGAAATGACCCCATTGTATTTGGTTAAAAGCTAATTTTTGTTCAAGAATTCTTAAGGCTTAGTTTTTATAACATAATTTGTTGTATTGAATTATATTTTTCTCCATGTATTAAAATTAATAAAGAGCTTCTCAGCTATGATAACCTTCTCATTTTAGTCACGGTTCAGTCCAGCATTTTTTTTTCAAGTTTTTAAAGAAAGTAGTTGTATTTGACCAAATCTTGAGAATATGGAAAATAGGCAGCAATTCGTATCCTAAATCAAACAAATTAGACATGACAACGAAAGAATTTTCGTAAACACCAAATAAAATTTCTTTGGTTTTGCTGCGAAATTCTCCTCCAAAATCAAGAATTGAATGACCTACCGATTCTGTTCTTGTTAATTATTTTCAATAAATTTACCAAAACAAACTCATTCACTCGAAATTTAAAAAAGTACAAGTCGAAAATGGTTGAAATTTTCAAAGTATCTATAAGAAAATATTTTATAAACAACAAGTACGTCCTTTAACCATATGGTTTACGTGCAAAGATCTCTTCTCAGACTACCCTCATACAGTATTATTTTCATACGATTTTATTTAATTTTAAATAAAATAATTAAAATAAATTTTCCCTTTCAATTCCCGTAAGGAACATGGGGAGTCTAAACCTCAACCAATGGGCTTAGACTTCTCATGACTATTTGTTTTCAGTGTATAATGAGTCAGTTAATAGCACTTACACCAATTAAAAAAGGACCCAGTCATTCCTACCAGCCCAGGAATCGAACCCATGGCCTCCAAAGATGCAGTTAGATGCGTAAACACATCGGCTATGAGGTCGATCAATTTAATTTTAAATAACATACTAAAATGATTCAATTTTTTAAATTTCAATTTTTATTGCAACAAAATGAAATGATAATCGTAAAGTTATTTTTCGGAATTGTAAACCAAATAATCTATTTCGTGGACCAAAATTATTTATTTGATTGGCAGGTGTAAATTATCAAACAAAAGAACCCTTTTTCCAAATTTTGACTTTTTTTAAAATACAGTAATAAATTGTTGTACCCGAAGTAGGTATGTTTCAACATGAAAATTTAAAGATCAAGTATAAAGCAGTCTTTAAAATTCCATCTAAAACCGATATGCACTAGAGCAGGTACTCCCTGCATGTGATTTACTCATGAGGATAATTCCATTTGCGAAATCCCACTCTGACCATTTATAACTATATAAGAGTGGGAGTCTAACCAGGACAAGCTCTTAAAATTCGCTCAGGTGAAAATGTGAATTCTGTGTTTGCACAAGTGATTAAGTTACTATACATAAGAAGCGTGGCGCAAAAACTGAATAAACATAGAGAAACCTGATAAATAATCACCGAAACGAACGCCTATGTTAGTCTTGCCATCATCCATGGCAGGGTTAAAGTTAAACTTTTGTTTATATTTACTTTCGAAATCACTTTAAAGCCACCCATCCTTCCCCAACTTTGCTCTGGCTGATACCCTGCAAACGTACGAGTACTAAACATGTGTGCTTTTGCACGCTTCTTCGTCTTCCTTTTTCTTATTATTTTGCTTATGGGATTATAGAAAGCTCTGGCAGTACAAATAAATCAGGATTCCGGTCCATATTAAACCATTCCTCGAGATCCTTGGGCTTGTTATTATTTCCATTTCTTCTCCCGTTAGCAACCACTTTACAACCCCCCTTCACCCTCTCGTAGAAAAACCCACCACCACCTCCACCCTTTTCAAATGAGATAAAATTTGGTTAATAGTCGCGAAAAGGCGGTCCTTTGCAATAGTTCAAATAATGCAATTTTAATTACAAAACTTGTACAAAGTAAAAGACCCGCCGGAATTGGTTCGTTTTCTTCTGCTCAACGAGTGCTCTGCTGCTCCAAATTCGCAACAATATTGTACTACGAAGACAAGTTTATTTATATTTATTCAGTCGCTGTTTATACAAAAGTCTATTTACATTCGCGTAATGTCTCTATGTCTTCCTCTCACCATCTCGCTCCCACCCAACAAAATCCAATAAATAGAATAATCCACTTATTTTCGAAATCGTAGTACGTACTTTTGCCTAAATCCCACATATATTCTCCCAAATATATTATAATGGAGTTTAAGATTACAAAGTTTTGCGCGTGAACACGGAATTTTATCTACCATTAAACAGCAATGCTGGCTTTGTTGAAGGAAAGACAATTTGCAAAATACTTGCTCAATTCAGAACGGATGAAATCTTTTGGGTTAACCCTTCAGAGACAATGACTGTACTCTATTTTCGTTTATGGCTCTATTTAAAGCAGCCGCACCCAATTTGTTCAAGAGGACTATAAAACTGAAAACTCATCTATTTGCTTTCAATTTGCAAATACCACTGCAAATCTTTCATCAAATATGTTTCAAAGTATGCGAATTAATATTAAATTTTTGTCTTGATTTAAAAGCCCTAGTGCGATACAATTTCGTTAAAGCACTAACGCTTTAATATCGACTCTTAAAGAAGAGATTTGGATGATTATTTTAATTTATAATGAATTCTATATTATGTCTTACAATCTCTTACTATAAAGTAAATACTTCAGAAATTATGTCGAATTATCTAAATTTTCCTCCTTTGTCTTTAATGCTTGAAAACATTATCATAAATAAGATTTCTTTGAAAATGACAATTTCAATTATATTCAATCATGCTAACCCATATCAAACCAGGTATCATGAGGAAAGAATGATTTCTTGGAAAAACAGATTACACACCGGAAATAGAAATAAGTAGATCTTACAAACAACCAATACCCCGTGCATCTGTGGTTTTTCCACAATACATATTTTTCGTATTGGAATTTCCGGGACGTATTATTAATATATATTTATTGATTTAGATTCCATAATAACATATTTACGAAAATAAAAGAAATTGTCGTGTACGTCGTAGTAGTTTTCTTCTTAAGGAAAATACCCATATATCAAATCACAATTTAGATGTAATTGCAGGTCAACACAAAATAATATTTTTGTTTCCCAAAACATAAACTATTAAGACTATAAATATGAATAATAGGGATTGAAAATAGGGCTTGTCCAAATATTATTGAAAATGCTAAGTGAATTCACAGCCTTACTCAACGCAGCGATTAAGTGACACAATTTGGTCAACCCAATTAATAAAATGCCTAAATAATTATTAATTTTATTACAGCATTATTTTGTACTTATTCATGTAACCTATAAATACTACTTCTTTTTAATAAATATTGCTTAGTCTTAAATTGGAAATTGGTGTTTCTACTTCTACCCCCTTTTTTTGGTGTAATTACTTTTTAAGCCCCCAACCATACTGTTCTATTACAAATTTAGTTATCTTTTCTTTACTGCGGATAGACAGCCCAACACTAAGGATGGTTTACAAATCTTAAAAAGTTTTATAAAAAATCCTAACTCCAATTAGTTCAAATAAGTTTTAATGACTTCGTTTTAAAATAAGCATTGATCTTTGCCTATTTTAAATAAAAGAGTCATTAGAATACTATAAAATCATCAGTATTTTTATGAAAATGTGGTATGGTTTCATAGTCGATTGGTAGCGCTTTCGAGTGCCTCAGAGATCAATCCCTGAGCGGCTAAAATTGACTGGATACTTTTTCAACTGGTCAAGAAGGTACTAATACTCTGGAAACAAATAATCATGAAAAATCGAAATCCGTTGATTGAGGGAAAGTTATTTATACTTTAAGCAATACAATTTTTTTTAAATTTCATTCTTCTTCGACGACATAATAACCTGGATCTAACCAATTGGTTTTACGTAATCCAAGTTTTTCAAATGCCCTATCTATTCATTTACCAATCTTTCACAGTTGACAATTGAATGTCATGATTATGAATGTCATGTTATGATGTGAACAATTGTTCAAATATAGGGCTTATATAAAAGAATGCTACAACTATTACAACTTTCATCTACATCCACTCATTGAACGGCAGCAAACTACTAGTATTATAGGAAGATCAGATTTATCTCTTCGATTCTTTGCACTCTTCTAGCTTTAAAAACCTGTCTGATTCGAACAAATAGTATTGACAAAAGTAATTGTTCGACAATTGAGGACGAAATATTGTTTTTTGTAAATGGTATTTAAATTAATATTAATCATAAAATATTGTTAACAAAAACGAGTAATGAAATTCAAAGGAAAAATTTCTGTCTGATCAGGATTCGAACTTGAACCAATCGAGTTGAATTATATGACGACGCTTAACCAACTCGGCCACTCCACTTAAACGAATAAACGTATGAAAATTTTCAACTTTATTGAATTATTTCCTTGATACATACATAAATTTCCTGATCAATTAATGTTCGTCTTCATCATAAGATAAATTGCCATTTTGAAATGAAATTCATCTGAATCCAATCGACTCGAAACACGTTTTGCAAGTTAAATAGTATGAATAGGAAGCAAATACAAGTTAAATATTAATGTACATTGTTATGGCCAAGTACCTGTGCAAATAAATCACGTAAATGACCTCATTCTATCAGACTATTTAGCAAACACCAGGCAAGCCATAGTGGCCATCAATAGCAATTCAATTAAGCCAAATAAATTTGCTGAAATCAAAGCTTCTATTCAAAATCATCGATAGTTTGAAATTTGATTTCGAATGAAAATTTGAACAAAGTGTTTTATTATTAAACCCCTCAAAGTTTCACTTCTTGGAATCCATGCACTGAAATTCCTAGACACACACACAAACTGGCACATAGTCATAAAATGCTTAAAATAGTGATGGATTTGCGAATAGCTTGGTAATTCAATTTATAGTTAAGTAACTCGTCGTCGTATAGATGCTAATAAACGAAGGAATCGAGTTTAATTAAATTTGATTCCAAACAAGTGGACACGATTATGTCTGGCTTGTTATTGTCCTTAAGAGGTTCTACATTATCCCGACTCGGAGTTTGGGTTTGAAGGGGGTGGGGAATTAATTTTATAGCTCAAATATTACGGCCAGATTGGATTAATTTTCTTCAATTTATTCATTGCAGCTGTTACATNTGGACACGATTATGTCTGGCTTGTTATTGTCCTTAAGAGGTTCTACATTATCCCGACTCGGAGTTTGGGTTTGAAGGGGGTGGGGAATTAATTTTATAGCTCAAATATTACGGCCAGATTGGATTAATTTTCTTCAATTTATTCATTGCAGCTGTTACATAGTGGAAACATTATGTAGTTGTATGTAGTATACAACGGGAATGACATCACCGAGATTGAGCAATGTTGAGCTATGAATGTTAATTGGTAAATTCAATTCAGTTTTACACTTTAATGAGCTTTTACGGAAACTTACTTCTATATTTAAATTAATCTCCATCATGAACAACCGCCTTCACATTTATATTATACAAGTGCTTAAGACTTAAGGTGAATATTCAATTACACCATTTTCCTGTTCAACATTCTCAACTTGATCATTTACCTGTCAATTTAAGATTCCCATGGTATTATAATTGAAACTCAGATTTTTTAATTAAAAAAATACAATATATCTTAGGATAAACCAAATTCATCATATACGTATAATAAATCATACTAAAAGCCCGTATATTCTTACCAAATTTATGATTATATAAGCATGTGTTTAAGTCAAATTCCCAAAATAGAAAATAACAATTTGTTCAAAATATTGACAGGGAAAATAAATTGTTTTCTACCCGAATCCATCTAAAAATCTTCATGGTATTTTTTATTATATACAAAAATAGATTCTAATTTTTATAATGATACATAATTCTATTTCAAATGCATTTTAAAATATTATTGACATTCAATTTAATTTTTTTAAACATAAAATAAACCAAATAAAACAATTTGTATTTGTGTAATAATTGTAATCCATTTTTGACGGATGGCCAGAGGTAAACATATTTGGAAACTATGGGCCAAATCCGTTTCGTAGCACCACTTCCGATCTATGAGATATGCCCAATAACCGTTCTGCTTCTTCACTAATATTTGCCTTGTTTTTGCCTACTGGTCTTTTTACCAACAACCCTTAATTCGAGAGTCTATTTCTATCCGACAACCATATACTACCCATTGTAGTTTAATTCATTCTTAAAATTAAATACGTTGTTGTTTTGCGTCATAGATCACAGATTTTTTCGTTGTGCAGGATTCGACCCTTTCGAACACTAATTCAAATGATTTTTGTTAAACTAGCTTTAGGCTCTGTCAAGAAACATTCCTAAACGTCCATGTATTCCTATTATATATTTGACAAGGAGTTTTGTTAACTTTAACTCAATTTTATTTTGATATATTAAGATTTTTAGACATAAGTAGCGAGAAAAAACCGCTAATCAATTTTGTCATCAATTATCTTGATGGTTATTCTTCAAATATTAAAAAAAAATCGTTAAATATAATGTTGTTTTGCATAGCCTTATATAAGATATAAATATGTTATTGGTTGTATTTTATAAAAATATTTTAAAGACAATTGTTTAATTTTAAGGAAAATAAAGAACATCAAAACAATATTATATCTTCAAATTTAAAAAAATAAGCTTCCTCAAATTTGCGGAAACCAATACTTATACACAAAACGGGGTAATTAAATTAATGTTAAAAATTTTAATTTAAGGAAATTTTATAACTGACAATATTTTTTAAGAATCCATATTTGGAATCAAAATTTGAATTTTAACATCAATAAAATTTTAAGAATACAGTTTTTGTAGACAAACTGTCAATTCTGAGAATAAAGCATGTTGTTGTTGTAGTTAGGGTGGCATTGCAC
>JXOV01013130.1:0-10016 GCA_001014945.1 Clogmia albipunctata
TTTTGTGTAGTTTAAGGGCAACAATGGGGACAATTTTATGACATTTTTTTTTGATTAGTGAAACATCAAAATTTTCACTAAGAGCAATAAAGTGAAACATTACGAAACTCAAATGGATATCGAAAAGCGTATGTTTCGATACGGGAGTGCAAAAATGATTNGTTATTTCAAAGAGAGGTCTAATATAAGTATTTAATTAAATATTCGTATTTATTTTAACCCACCGAAACGGACTTCCATACAAATTTAATGGATTTTTTTAAGGAAGTCACACTTAAATAATAAAGAAAAAACACTAGTGCTTTATTCTTCAAATTTTTTAAAGCTCTTGTGTTATAAAACGTCTTTGACATAACAAATTTATGTGCCATAAAGTTAATTTTTTTCATAAAAAATGCATAAAGTCATTTTTATTGTCATTTACAGGCAAATACTTTCCATATTTAGAATACTATATACTAACTTGAATATAAAATAAATATTACCATATGTTGTTTATCATTAAATAAATAAAACGTGACTAGATATCGGTTATAATTTATTTTTTATTAAATAGTCACGAAATTCACAAACTTGTCGCTAATCAAAAATTTGCGAATCTCGTTTTGGTTTGGTTGATTCGAATCGGTAACGTGTTAAATAGTTCTTTGTACTGCATCCGGGGAATGCTATTGTGATTGCTCAGGAATGTCTTGTGGCTGAGTACGGATCTGATAGCTGGTTTCCTCAGGACCTAGAAATAAGTACAAGCATAACCTGCTGTTAAAAATTAAACTCAAATTAGATTAGCATGCACAATTTTGTTTTAATATAGTTTTTGGTATTTTAAAATAATAAATAATATTACAACATCGCCCAAACAAATGTATCAGCAAAAGTTTGTAAGATGAAGAAGATAAAGATGAATTTTTCAGAGAAACAATAACAAAAAACGTTGTTAGTGAAAGACAATGAATTAAATAAATTATATCGTAATAAAACTAAAGTCAACTCACCAGCTAACCGGAATTCCTCGTTGTATTTGTAGACTTCGATGAGTTCTTTGGCTGAGCACAGAGGAGTGTCGACTTGGAGGGTTTCATTGAACCGTGAGTAGTCGATCTCGTACCCTTGCCTGTCTTTATTGTAGGTGACGACTTGGTCGAACCTGTGACCCCACAGGACTTCTGTGTTGAGGTAGCTGGACCTGGCCTGAGTGCTTTGGCCAGTGGACTCGATCGTTCCCTCCAAAATCACGACAATTTCAAAGCGATCTTGCAAAATGTCTGACGCCGACAAGTTGTAAAGTGGAGATTCTGAGTTGATTTTGTGGATCACGATCATCGGCCAGATGAAGAACAGATCTGACCCACAGTTGTCCGTTCCCACCTCTAATTCCGACTGGAATTGCTGCAGTATTTCACCCTCTCTCGTGGTCTTTGTGCGAATCAGTTGAGCTCTCACGTTGGCTCCGATAATGTGACTCTTTCGCATGTCCCCGACTCGGAACATGAGGCACAACTCGCCCTCTCGCTGACAAATCACTGCATTCTTCGAGAACAAGAGTGTTTGAGTGCGGTGCTTCGGTCGGGTCATTTTCGCAAAGACAATTCCCACCATGAAGGCCTGTGTCATCACTCCGAAAATGGACTGCATGCACATCATGAAGATAGCCTCTGGACACTCCTCTGTCGTTGTTCTCACACCATAACCTATCGTGTGCTGGGTTTCAATTGAGAATAGGAAACACGATGTAAAAGTGTAAATGTTGAATACGCAAGGGGTCCAGCTGTTCTCCTCTGCAATTGAGACAAAATTATAAAATTTATTTATTGTTCTTTTTGAAAAAGTTCAAAGTTTGTGGGAAATTATAATATATATCTAAATTGTAAGTCTGCAGATAATTTTAGGTGCATGAAAGTGGATTAAAAAATTCAAATATTAGAAAGATTTCAATAATAATTTACAATTGGTTTTAAACTATGTTTTATAACTATGTTGTTCTCCATATATATCTTAAAAATTAACAGAAACAAAAGGGAAAAACTGTCAGATATACTTGTGGACAGAATTAATTGGTTGACGCCCTGTCGTGTCCACCCCTTTCTAACTTCCTAGTTCCTATCTCTGTCTCATCCCTACAAACTTGTAAACTTTAACAATTATACAATATGATACGTATATGTATAATAGTAAACGCAACAAACGAACCAGTGACCAACAAAGACGCACTTTTATTTATCTGCCAAATTCTACAAAACTTTCCTTTTGCATAAATTTACTTTTAAATTGTCCACTATCAGCTCCAAATTAAAGGAGAACAAGACAAGGAAAAGAGACAGGTTATCGATTACCAAAAAAGCAAAATATAATGGGAAAAGCTTTGTTTAGACTCCGCTGAATCCTGGCAAGGACTTAGGCTCCGCAATCCAGGAGCATAATCCTCCCACATACCCTATTCTATACCCCATTTTTGAATACTTTTCAAACATTTCGCCTTGACTAAATATATGTACATATGAGACCAATAGTTATAAGTTTCTTTGCTATTTATTTTTTTATATCCGAGGGATATAATAGATAAATCTTTGGTCATCAATGTTACACAATATTTAATTAAGACAAGAAAGGATTTTTTAATATTAGTCGGGCGCCACCTAGAAGGGCAGCAAGCTAAATTCATACAAAAAAGAACAGCTTGCTTTGTTTGAAACTCTCTTTCAAACTCTGTTTTAAACTAACTGCTTTAAATGTATTGTGTCATGAATAAAATAATGGCAGTTATCAGATTTTATAGTAAACCTTCTTAAAATTTTAGTTTTACAAAAATTTTAATTTAAATCCATTTACGACACCAATACTTATGTGTCGTGTACAAATATAATTTTAATATTATTATTTCTTTACGTTGTCTTTCGCCACGGTTTACCACTATAATTACACATTTCATAAGCTCTCAATGAATTATTTGTTTAGGATTTGTAGTTTCTCTTTAGAGTTCGATCTTAATTGAGAATTCCATTTAGGAACACGCAGTTTAAGGAAAGATAAATGTTATTTTAGTTGTTTGTAAATGCTCATTTATTTTCATGTTGTTCAGGATTTAAGTTCTATTCTTAAGTTTGTAAAATCAATTCCTTTCCATTTCCCGCAAATTTCAATTATAATATAATAAAAGTGTATTCGTTAAATTTAGTATTTAAAAACTGTTGGTATTTTGTCTTTTGGAGCAGAATAGCGTCTTTGCCAAGTGGGTATTTTGATTCACTTTAAAGCGAATGTCAATAAAAAAAATACTTCCTACGCTTTTTCTGAATTAATAACTATCAATTAGTATTAAAATGGGAACAGCAATGTAACAATATAAGAACATTTTCATGTAATATTAAAGAATTATTTCAGGAAATGTCGTTTATTCTTTAAATACCAAATAATAACGAAAAATTCTGTAAAAAACTCTAATTTTAAAACTTCAATGTTAGCTTAAAATACCAAATTAATTCGCAGAAATTCGATTTTATTTTGGGATTTTCCAAGCAAACGTCAATTATAGATAGGATTTTACGTTATTTAGTTAGCCAATTGTGACCTGATAATTTATTAACCGGTAAAACGAAAACTTTCTAGAAAAATCCGAAAAATTCCAGATATTCTTGTAACAGTTGGGATTTGTTAGCAAATTTGAACTGTTTTTTTATCAAATTATTATCTAGTAATTAGATTTTCTAAATCCCTTTTTGATTTGTTAGCTTTTCTGCATTGATCCATTCGATTTTTAACCGATAAAAAATGCGCGACTTTTCACTCTTGTGGAACAAATAATTATTTTACTAATAATGAGAAGTCCAAATACCCGTTGGTTGATGTTGAGATTACCCCAAGTTCCTCACAGGAATGTGTAGGGAAAAATTTTGTTTTATAATAGTAATTTTAATAGAAAAATAATTTATTTGTTACTGTTATTTTCATCTGATTTAAGATATACTCGTACATTTTTTGTATTTTCGCAATCGAAGAACTTTTGTTATAAGTGTGATCAATTAAGAAGAAATTTAAATTTTGTCTTCTTTACATTCTTCTACTTTGTTAAAAAAAATATTAATCATCCCATTATATACATACTCTCAATTCCCATAATAAACTAATCAATTTTACGAATAAACATTTAGTCACAATCAAATCAGAGCATTATTTTCTTAATCAGTAGCAGAATAATCTAGATTGATACGTAAGAAAACAAAAACGCTATTATCAAAATCGTGCGAAAATTGATAAGGAATTCGACCGTGAGTTGACGTATTTACCGATAATAATGTATTTCCTCAAAATTTCGAGATATAATTTAAAAGATACACACGTAATTTCTTTCATACTTTTTTGTTGTATGAAATTGAAACTTTAGTAATGGTATTTATTATTACAAGGACGCCATCAGTCTATTAACTGTTAATATTAAAAAATAAATAATTCCCTCTACATTCCAGTAAGGAACTTGGGGTAGTCTTAACCTCAGTCAACGGATGTTAGACTTTCCAAGACTGTTTATTGTCAGTGTATTAGCAATCAATTAATAGCACCTAGACCAGTTGAAAAATCCTACCCGCCCAGAGATCGAACTCACGGCCTCCGATGAGGCAGACGAGAATTTTTATTTAATATATAATAATAATCACAACTATGTGGCAAGATAAACAAGATGAGAAATTATTAATCACTAGGGTTCATCATAATAGAATGTGTGCTATACAATATTTTATTCAAACAATTTCGCACAGATGTCGAAAAAAATTGAAATTCTGTACAGCTTATGTTTTTTTCCTACATTGAAATTATTTGATCAGTTCTTATTAGACAAACTCTAAATTAGATTAAGAATGTTTAAAATTATTTGTATAAATAAAAAATTAGACAACATGCTGTTAAAGCATATTTACATATGTAAAAAGAAATCTGTCTAAGCCCCATGTCCATGGTCCAATTCAAAATCAATCTTAGTAACCAACTTGCTTCATTCACAGAATTGACAACTTATACGCATTTGTTTACAACAAAATTGTTGTCTTAAAAGGTCATTTGTTTTTCAAATTGAAATTTTACCCTAAAATATTGAAACAGGATGAAGATGTGTCCTCAATAACATAATGGCAGTTTTCAGATTTTCTAGGGAACCTCCTATAAATTTGAGTTTTAATAAAAATTTAATTTAAAACTATTGATTTGTATAATAGTATTTGTGCCATGTAATAATATAAATATAACTTCAGCCAAATTTTGCCGTTTCTTCTTCATGGCGTTGCTTTATTAAGTTATTTATATTTCTTCTGTCAAAGACATTTTATCATAATAAAGAGTTCATTAAAGCACTGATACTTTTATTATATCATATAACTTAAATGCCGTAAAATCCATACAATCCACAAAAATGTATTAAAACGAACTTAACTTTTGTTCTTATTAAGACTTACTCGTAATTGAAAATACATTTCGTATTTTTTCTATATAAAACACTTTTAAAATGTATTATTAAACAATCAAGCTTGCTTTATAACACTTGACATGGTCGTGACGTGATTTAAAAAAAGTAAATACACTAATACTTGATAAGACCTCTGAGTATAAATACCATATATAAAATAGTTTTCTTTTCTCACCTTGTTTAGGGGGTAAATGGTTCTCCTCTAAATCTCCATGAGTGAAAGCGATGAGCCACCAGATGACTGCAAAGGCCAACCAGGAGAGGATGAAACTGAGAGTGAAGGAGAGCAGAGTCCATCGCCATTGACTGTCGACAAGCGTTGTGAAAATATCTTGAAGAAATCGCAGTCGCCTGCTGTTAAGCTTTGACTGCATCACGTTGCAGTCGCCATTTTTGAAGATGGCCCTCCTTCGCAGCCGCTTCGAGGAACCGGGACGGAAGTATCGGTTTCTGGAAGCACACAAATCGAACACCTCGTTATCGACTGACAACAATTCAACAAACACTTGATCGGTCAGAAACACGCACTCATCTTTGTCCATGTAACTCCTTTTGTTTTTTCTTTCATTGTCAACGTTTAATAATCGCATTTTTCGCACTGCACAACATTCTGACGACGACTTTGAGATCCAAAACCAACTCACTCATCGACATTTATGTCACCAAACAGGTGAACGCAACTCACCTCACCTCAGCCCAACTGATAAGCGTTTGTTTGAGAAATGGTTCTTAGATAATTTCAACGTTTATAAAACGAGAATCAAAGTGTGCGTAAGCTAGGCGAAATGGGTGGTTCGAAAGTTTGATGTTTCATTATTCATTCTTCTAAGATATCTATTTTTAATATATAAATTCGACACATTAAAACACAATAAATTAATACATTCATTTCTTATTCTGATCAAAACAATTTAACTTTTAAATTAATCAATAATGTATTTTACACTCAAGCAGGCCAAAATTTTTTTCACAATTTACCTAAAACTACACGAACAAATAATTAATAGATTTATCAAACAAGGTCGATAAAATAAGGCATTTTTAAACACAAGAGCGTAGCGAGTACCTCAAAGTAGGCCCAAGTGTTTAATAATGCTTATCGACCGTGTTTTATACAAAATTTTATGCATTTGTAAATAAATTAATACAAAAATCTTAAAACTCCGAATTTCTATAAAATAGTATTTTGGGCTACAAGGGTGAAAAGTCAACTATTTTTTAACGAGTGAAACGAGTGTAAACACTCGAGCCGAAGGGGAGTGTTTCATCGTTTCCGAGTTAATTTACACCCAAGCAGGACATAACGTTTTTTGCACTACACTCATGAACACTGAATTTTTTACAATTTCACATTAAATTTCATTATTCACAAATGTTTCAAATGAAATCTGAACTTCTAAAATTACCGTTAATGGTTGGAATTCCTCTTAACTACTTGGTCATAAGGCAAATGCCTATTTTATTGTGACATGGAACATTTGTTTGCTTTAATTAATGTAAAATAAATTTCTATTTAAAGCAATATAAGGCCATTAATATAATTTACTTACAATACAGTTAGCAGATTTACCTGCGATATCTACGTAATGTGCCCAAAATGGAACAAAAATATCCAAATTATATGCTGAAGGCTGTTGAAATGGTAAATATTTAAATTTTAAAACAGGAAACGTTAATTAATTTGCATAATCACGGTCGTATGGCATAGCTGAGACCAATATTTTGTGTAGTTTAAGGGCAACAATGGCGACCAAATTTTGACTTTGACACAAGTTTGTTGGATAGTTTGACATTTTTTTCACTAGTGAAATAAAAATTCCAAATTTTCACTGAGTGCGATTAAGTGAAACATTACGAAACTCAGATGGATATCGAAAAACGTATGTTTCGATACGGGAGTGCAAAAAGTTTGTTCTTTATTCAGAAATTCGTATTTAACTCAATTTCTCACACTTGGTACCGCATTCAAAAATAGCTGATTTTACACACTAATTGCACAAATAACTATTACTATAGTTCTGTATAAGTCTCTTTAAATTAATTATATTTTTTATAGTTTCAACAAAATAATTTTTGGATTATTTCCAAATTTTTGCGTGATATTTTAAAAAATTAAATAATTAAAAATCTTTTAGATGGCCAGAAAATTAAAAATAATCTTCTCGCAAATCATTCAATAACTCTTTAAACATTTCTTCAATAAAACCCAAGCTAAAAAATTAAATCTTAAAATCATCAATCAAACAAAAAAAATAAATTTAAAACAATACCTAAAACTCAAATTTGAATATTTAAAACGCAAAAATTGCCATATTAGGTATTAGTGGAACATCTATTTGTAAAATTTTCGTTATTTAGCATTTATTAGCTACTTTAAACTCAGTCTTAAGAGCAAACTTTCTAAGAAAAAATATGTAACTGCGTAAATTGTTTTTTAAAACTATTTTTGTGAATTCAATTTTTAAAACAATCAAGTCAAATCGAAAACTGCACAATCCAAAAATACAGGTTTATTTTTTACATTTGAAATATCTTAATAATTTAATTATTATTACACGGATATGTTATCACTGTTTTCATAATAATTTAAATTCACATATTATTCTACATATTACCAATTTAAATTAGAGCCAATAAATCACTTGCAGAATGTTTTAATTGTTCCCACGATCAACTAATTATTATCAACATGTAACTTAGATCACCTTTAAAAATATAACGTTTTGTAGAACAATACCAAACTGATAATTTATATTAAAATTGATCATTTGCCTTACTTTGTATGCAAATAATTTTAATTAAATCCAATAAATCACTAGTGGAATTTAAAAAATCTTCCACGATCACCTTATTACAATAAACAAACACCGTAAACTGCGTTTGAAATTAATTTTTAATAGATGTAATAAAGAAAATAACGTGATCGTAGATAAGTCAACTGTTGCCGCGATCGTTTTCACTTTTGCACTGAAAATTACCTCTTGAGGATCGATCCGGGCGATCGCAAATTGTACACGGTGCCAGGGGTGGAAGGACAATAATTGTCGCTGTTGTTGATGATAATTGGTTGGGGATGAGACCATCCGTTTTTCAGCAAAAGCTGATCGTCCCGATTTTGAGTCATTTTTCTTTAAATTTTTTCAAAATGTTTTTAATAAAGCACAATTTGGAACACCACTTGAAAGCAACTGATCACAGATCAGGCCAATCTTTATTGTCCGTTCTTCACCTGTCGATTGCAAGATCGATACTGATCGAAACTGTAGATCACCGCCGATAAGGAGACGATTTTTCTCCAGCACTTAATTCATGGCGTACTGCGACCGACCAGAAAGCACTCGTGATTTAAATCGATTTAAGCCAAGTGCTAATTAGCACCGCAAACCACTTTTCGTCGTTTTGCCAACAACTGGACGACTTTATTGGCTATTTTAGTCCATTTCAAACGCCTTCGAGCGAGTAAACATCTCGCCAATAATTAGAACTATGTAAATTCTGGTCATTATTTCGCTGATCTTAAATACTTGAATATATAAAACTTCCTTGGTGGGATTTCATTGGAGTTTTCCTCAACAACGATAAATATTTTTCTTTTATTTGTACGAAAATATGATTCATTTGTTTTTATCTTTTATTTTTTAATTACTATAAATTAAAAATTGAGCAAAACTGACGTATTTCTTTCAGCTGTTCAATTATTTTGATTCTCCAATTATTATAAATTTAAAATTCGTTAAATTCAATGGTCCAAATACTATTATCTTAAATGAACTGAAATTAACACTAAAATAAATTAAATATTATACGTTCTAATAAATAGTAATTTAGTTTTAAAATATCTACGATAATGATTTTAACTCCGTCCATTAAAATGATTTAATATGGCTCTTAAACCAAAACAAAATTGAACGATTTTAGTAAAATAATTTATATTATACATACATATATAATATTTAAAATTACTACAATAATACCTTGTATAAGTTTTCAGTAAACATCAGGCATTTGAAACCAGGGTGTTAATATATAAATTATAAATAATATAAGATATTATATTAGTCGTTGTTTATAGTTTTTTTTTCATATTAAGTAATATCATCAAGGACAGAAATTGAATAATAATTGTATTTTTTATGGTTTATTTAATTTAATACTGATATCTTTATTTTTTTAACCTCTAAAAATTTTTCATAAAATTATAATTCTGACCCAGTGGCGTAGCTAGGGGGTGCCCCGGGCGGCACAATTTTGGGGAGACACTTTTGCGATTTTTGTATATAAAATTCACGTTTTAGACCTAATTCCATACATATCACCTTTTTATATCACTCCTAAATCGTCGCTATTACTCTTTTTACTAGGCAATCGTACAAATATAATGAAAAATGTCTTTGAGTTTTCAAAAAATTTATTTTAAGCAAATTTCATACTTGGCTGCCCCAGGGCTTGGGGGCCAGGCGGCAACGTCCCTAGCTACGCCACTGTTCTCACCACAATACCATATATCAGCGGGTCCCAAACTGTGCGCCGCGGCGCACGGCAGTCGATTTGTGGTAAAAAA
>JXOV01013136.1:159-10862 GCA_001014945.1 Clogmia albipunctata
AAATTTGACTGATTTCTTTCACGGAGGTCACACATTAATTATAAAGAAAAAGCACTAGTGTTTTAAAGAATTCTTTAAAGCACTTTTGCAATAATATCGACTTTGATAGAATAAATTTGAGTGTCATAATATCAATTTTAAGCTACAAAACTGCATAAAGAATTTTATACATCTAAGAAAAGTAATCCAATCCATCGTTACAAGATTGTCAACAAATACAAACACATTTTATTAGTAAATATTTGAACAGAAAAAAACGTTTAGTTTTTAATTGCGTTTGCATTCACCATAATGTACAAATGCTATGGTTGGATTTTTACATTGCCCTAATTCAAAATCACATTTATTTCCAAAAGTATAAAATTCACCATATTTTTCGTCAGGTGGATCGAAACGTCCGCAAATTGGACTGTACTCAAAAGTACACGGACCAGGACACCTGCCTTTTGCTTCTGCAAACTCTGCCAGGGCTACAACAACATAATTAAAATTAAAATTAATAAAAGAAGAATAGAATAATGAATTAGTACTTACCAATGGCAAAGAAAATAATAGTCAACAGCTTCATTTTGAGATTTGTCTTGAATGATATATAAAAAACCAATGCAATTATTTATAAATTTCGCTTGATATTTTGATTATATAACCAATTGTGGTTTAATTTCACGGATAATAAAACAATACTATAATTTTCAAAAGGTAAAATAAGTCGTAACAATTTTATTTGTATTATTATTTTCAATTCACTATGGTTAGTGATGGTCATGGTATAATTTTTTTAATAACAAACATAACCAAATTACTATTAAACAGGTAGTTTTTCCAATAAGTTACACATATGAATAAAGATTTCTGAATATCTTTTTTTCCGAATATACAAATTATTATACGTGTTAAGAATTATTCTTTCCAATTCACAAATTGTTTATATTTTCAACTAATCAAGACATAAAACTTTAGAAAATTTACTCAAATTTACGGTTTATTTCTCGGATAATGTAGAAAATACAATTCCGTTATCAATTATTTATCAAATATAACAATATTTCTTCCAAATTTGTGGGTCAATTGGGTTAAATTAACAATTTTTACTCTGCTAATACAATGTTTGTTTACGCCTTAAATTTTGGCAGCTTTTCACATCTCAAATATTTTCCGCACAAATTTCAAAATTGTGCTATTTAATAGGAACTACTTTTAAGAAATATAACAAATATTTTTCAATTTAATCAAATATTTAATTTTTCAGAGTATATCCTTTTTAGATATGTTTTAATATTAAATTCTATCTCGAAAAAGCAGAAAAATTAGTTAAATAGAAATGTTGTTATTAAAATACTATTTTTATCGAACGAAAAACTAAAAAAATAAATTCTCACTCTTTTTTTTTCATTAAGTTCTATTCAAGAATTAAGAAATAATTATTCTTAATTTTTCATAAAACTATTTCAAAGGAAAAATTTATATGTATTTATGATTAAGAAGATAGGATGTTAACAGATCAGAAAACTTAACAGTAAATATAAGTGATTTTAATATCGATATCAATGATTACTGATTACTTTTCTTAAAGTATTGAATCTTAATTATTCGATATTGATATTTTCCAAATGATTTAAATCGAGAAATCTATGACCAAATTACATAGAAAAAGCATTTCGAAAAAGTATCAATAACGAATAATTAAGATTCGATACTTTAAAGACAGTAATCAGTAATCATTTGTACTCGAAAGTACCAATTTGACATCACTACTAAATATCTATATTGGTGGATAACACGAATACTAACATAGTAACATTCAAATAACAATGAACCTGCGCTACCTAGAAGCACAACATGGTAATTTCATACCAAAGCTGACTGTCTTTACCGCCATTTCTGTGGAAAATTTTTGACCTCACTTTGACACTTTCATTAAATTTAAAAGGGAAATTTTTCCACTAGATGGCGATCGTGTCGATTTGGAAATTTCCTATATCAAAACATTTTAAACGAAGAGATGGTAAGAGACACAGTAAAAGACGGTAAAGATAGTCAGTTTTTGTATAAAATTACCATGTTGTTCTTCTAAGTGGCGCAAGTTTGATGCTTAATATTAGTGGTAAACCGCGGCGAAATAATAATATTAAAATTATATTTGTACACGACACCAATACTATGGATTTAAAATAAAATTTTGGTAAAACTCAAATTTTAAGAAGGTTTACTATAAAATCTGATAACTGCCATTATTTTATTTATGACTCATTTTCCAGATCCTGTTTAAAACGTATTTTAAAGAAAAAATTTCAATACAATACTAGCTTTAAATAGTATTTTTTTAAAATTAAATCTTATAATTTTTTTTGAAAAGACATATTTTAAAGGCAAATTTTAAATATCTAATATTTCATATAATATGGAATTAAAAAGGGAGTTAAGAAACGAATAAGTTCCAGAAGTTAAAAAGTATTGGGTAGGAATAAAAAATTCAAAAACGTGGAAGGAAAAGAACGGAACATTTGTCGCAGTAAATCAGGATGGGTGATATTATGTGCCAAAGTGTATGTGAAATATTGCAGATGATTTATAGACCAGGTATATTAGGTCCTTGGCCATTTTCATTTCTCCCTCCATTTCCCTCTTTCTATCTCCCATATTCCACGTTATACTGCGGTCGACCGATTTACGAATCTGAAACATTTGATTTAGGTTAGTTCAAAAGTTCAATTCAACTTCAAGCCACTTGACATCACATTTATTTCCTCAACAAAACACACAATACTTAACCGCATAGTTTCACAACTGCTTACAGAAATTCCTTCCTTCAAGCAAAAGATATAACCATACAAACACATACACATAATGGCAGGAATTCCAAACAAAATTCTGATCCGTTCGGTCGAGAAATGTAAATAATTGGACACAATTGTTAAGAATCATAAGTACATCACGAATTATGAGGATAAATCAACTTCTTTGTTGGATTTTCAAACATTATACAATTAAAAGGAAACATAAATAAGACAGTTGTATAATAGTTATTTATACAACAAAGTCGATAAAATACAGGATAAAAAACATAAGGTATGGCTTAAGCCACGAGCGTAGCGAGTGCCTTAACGAAGGCCCGAGTACTTAATAATGATTGGCCGTGATTTTGATTTTGTAAAAAACTTTTTTTTTGTACTTTCTGTTACAATGTTGGTAAACTGCAGTAAACAGGCCAAATTAAGAATGTTAAATATAGTCGGAACTTTATAGGAAGTATGTACAAAATGGCATGGTGTTTTGTTTTTGGATCATAATTCTTTATGGGTAATACACAACAACGCCATATTATACAGTAATCATGTTTGGTTATCTAATTATTAAAATTCAATTTAATCAAAACGGACAGAAACAAAATTTAAACACAAGTCCGCGAAAATCGATTTTTTAAACCCGTAAGGACAAAATGGCATGCATGTAAATTCGATGTAATTATTTCAAAAATTTCGCAAACAAAACCTTGTATTCTTCTAGGAACGTCTGTTCAAGAACTGCAAACTCAATGCCAACAATTAACCATCCTCTTCCGGGTCTAGATCTTGAAAAAAGGTTTTTAGAGTATAAATGTGAATAATTCTCCATTATAATGAGCAGAATTAAGCAATTTTCGATTTCATTATCGTCTTGTCTCTAGGACTAATGATGGGTTGAGTACTTATAATATCTCGGCATTTTGACTAGCTATGGACAAAATATGTACGGCTTCTGTTACATTAACAAACAGGATCACTCATGTAGTATTTACTGCTAGAAATGGATAAAGAGAACAATTAAAGGAAACAAGATAGTGGTGTGTCGTAATTAGTATAGTCTTGGCACTAAAATATTTTCAATTAGCTCATAGTAGTTGAAATATATTACACCTTATACTGAGAATGGTCAAGGTAATGATTTTCTGAAACGACAGATATATATACATACATATTATCTTTTTTAAACACTTTATTATCTTTTCGGCGCCAAAAACTACAACTGTAATTATGAATATTATCACAGAAGTTATTGGTTTTTGGTATGTGAGCGAAGAACACCTTCGGGGACTATATCCCTTATTCACATAGAAAGAAGATAATTGTTCAGATTCACGAAAACTTGTCATTAGGTGTATAGTTCACAGTCACTCACTAGTGCAGTATAAGTCAGACACAGTATATGGGAGGGCATATTAGTGTTACATGAGATAGTTAGGTACGATTTTTTTATTTGTTTGCATAATGTTAGTATGTATTGATAAAGGTTCTTATTATAGTTAACGTGCGCCACCTAGAAGCACAACATGGTAATTTCATACAAAACCTGTTTATCTTTACTGCGTATTGCAGTGATTTTATAGTGAACATTCTTAAAGTTTAAGTTTCAACAAAATTTTAATTTAAATCCATTTATTTCCATTAGTACTGGTTTCGTGTACAAATATAATTTGAACTCAAGCAAAATTCCAATAATTCCAATTGTGCTGGAAACAATTCCATTATAATATTACACTGTTGTTGCACTGTTGTATCTTCAAATTGAGTATTATAAATACTATGTGTGCTTTCCTATTTCCCTTTAACTCTCTTCGTCTGTATATATCATCGTATAATTTAATAGATACATTAGTTTTTTTAAACCAATGGTAATATTTAAAGGTTATTTAAAGGGATTTGTTAAATCATTACTAAAAAATAATAATATTTCCCACAATATTCCAGTATGGAACTAGGCGTAGTCTCAACCTCAACCAACGGGTGTTAGACATTCCGTGACTATTTGTTTTAGTATATTATTTGTCAATTAATAGCACCTAGACCAGTAGTAAACGGATCCAGTCAATCCGCCCATTTCATTTACTTGTTTGTTCCATTACTTATTTATAATTCGCTATGAAGATTATTTTGCAATGTAATTGATATACACAAATGGAAACTTTATCCCGCTAGAAAGATGTCCGACTGGAATTTGATTGCACGACCTCGAGGAAGCAGTTTAGGATACTAACCGCTAAATTAAGTCATTCATTAAATTTAGTTTTATTACTTATATTTATTTAATATACGATCAAAATTAACATTTAAAATCCTTCATAACCTATGTTAATGTAATCCCATTCCTTTTGTATTAGTTTGAATGACATGTAATGAAAAATGGTAGAAATACATTGAATAATCAAAAAGTTTTAGCACATTTCTAAATTGTTTTAGAATCACTTTAGTTTGTACTCGTATATACGAATATCCTGTGAAAAGTCCCATACAAATCGCAAACTATGCTGTTTGTATTCTGTTTATGAACTCCAAAACGCCGAATTGGCAAACAAAAGTGAATGACGGTGCACCTGGGCCAAAATGGAGAGAAATGAAGAGGATTTTCATTCGTGTGATTAGAAATTCATTCGAAAGTAGAATTGAATCGTTTACTTTCAAAAGATGACAAATGCATAAAAAGTGTCTTCATTTTTGAAGTATTATGTAATCATTAAGTACTATATACTTATTATACAATAATTTCCGAACCACTACAGGTTTTAAAGCAAATATGGAAAATATATTTTTTTATAAGTGTTGCACCAACGAGACGAGCGCCCGGGTCCCGTGCTCCATATATTGTGTTTGCGTGGGGCCCGATTTGTATGACATTAACTCGGATACCCGATAGCAAAATACGCTTAATAAGCGCAAACCGCATAGAATCAATTTTATGCGAATTGCCCGGGCCCCATATAAGTGTAGTGTATGGGGCCCTATGTAGTCCTATTATTTCGAAATCTTCTCAATTAAAGTTTTCTGAATAAAATCCTTTATTAATACTTTAAGTTCTATGAATGAGTTATTTATGATATATGTGCTAATTTAATTAAGTGAGAAAAATATTTATGTAAAAATTTTAAATTATTTATTTCAAATAATAATAATGGAAAAATAATTTTATATGAATTAAATAATATATTTAAAAAAAAACTCCTTGCAAATAAATCCAACAAAAATCGAAATTTTACTTTCGTAATAGCGACTTGAGTTTCATAATACCTCACTTTATAGCACTATAGTCAAAAATTTAAATTTTTATTTAACTAGTGAAGAAAATAGAAACGAAATTTTCGAAATAATTTGTTTCAAAGTCAAAATTTCGGCGAATGTTAAAAAAATTGAAATTTTTAATCCAGGCGGTTAAATTGTTTAAATAGTACTTGTAAACTGTTCAAGTATTCGTAGAGGCCGTTGTAACGTTAAAGTAAAACTAAATCTAAATTTTGAATAAAAATTAAAGTTCTGCTCGACCGAGAAAAATGGAAAACTATCATTCAAAGAACATGATATATCACGATCTCCTGTCATGGGTAAAACTACTAGTGAGAGAGAGAGAGTATTTCAAGTGGAACAATTGGATTAACCTCATTTTTAAAAATGTTTATATTAAACCAGTAGAGTTTATACTTGAATTTTTAAACTGAAATTCGAATATCTATGTTTTTTTATTTTAAAAAAAATATGTTAAAAATCCTATAAAACACCAGCAGCATTGTGTATTTCATTAAATGAAAATATTTTTGATACTTCAGTTTTTTTATTTATAAAATTCTTTTTATAACTATTTTATTACAACTATTAAACTTACCTTAAGGTGTATTAATTTTTAAATAGACCGAAAGTACTTTTATTTAATGTAGATATAACGCTTTTCATAATAATATTTTCCACATTGGAAGTTTTGTAAAATTGTGCCAAAAACTGAATTGCGTCAAAAATTTCCTTTGTCATGTTTTGAAATTGAACGATTCAATTAAGTTTCCTCTATTCATTTGCTGGGACGAAAACAAAGCCTCTGGCCGAATTGAGCACTTTGGCTGACCTGGCCTGGCTCTGGCCACCAGCCAGCACCCTAATTGCTGTGCACACACAAATTGTTTGCGAAATTGCACCGAAATTGCCTCAAATACTTTATTTATTGTCGCGCGCGCTCAGATTACGGAGCCGAATTTTGCAGGCCACGTCGCACGTGCCTCGAGCGCTTTTCTAAACACCAGCCCATCACCCACCTGAACACGGGCTGACTGGCCAGACTGCAAACAATAGCTCGGCTCTGAGGTGAAGTATTAGCATACAATAGATACTTAAATTTAATTAATTTGTGATTTATGTATTTATTTGCAGAAATTAAAATTTTCTAATTAAAATTACAATTATTCCTCTCCTCATCCAGGACCAGGCTTTATCTGCGGATGGGAAATGGATGGAGACACAATAACCGGAAGATGTTTCAGAGTTTATTATTTTATTTACAGTAACTGTGATTAAAACAGCGCAAGATTGAAATTTATTCGATTTCAATTAAATCATTTTGAATTAGAGGTTTTATACAATAACAAATCGTTTATTGGCTCTTCTATAAAATTGGCATACTCGTATTTACACTTGAGTCTCTGTTTCTCCAGACGAAATGTTCTAGTATATTAAATGCTTTTAATAGTTATTTATACATCAAAGTCGATAAATAAGTCATTATTAAACACAAGGGTTGTTTTAGCCACGAGCGTAGCGGGTGCCATAAAGAAGGCCCGAGTGTTTAATAACGCTTATCAACACGGTCGATACAAAATTTTATGCATTTTTTAATAAATTAACACAAAATCTTAAAAACTCATTAATTTTTATAGAAATGTATGTCTCCGATAGATGGCTTATTTTATTTTACACTAAAAAATCACAGTGAAACCACGCCCAACGAAAGGGGCGTACATATAAAAGTGATGGGTTTCTTTCACTGAGGTCACACTTTAATAATAAAGAAAAAGCACACGTGACTTTAAATAATTCTTTAAAGGACTTGTGCTATAAAAACGACTTTGACAAAGCAAACTTGAGTGTCATAATATCAATATTAAGAAACAAAAATGCATAAAAACATTTTAAATTTGATTATTGATTTATTAATTTAGTTCTTTTGATGTTGTACGTGTAACTGTAGTGAACCTATTAGGGTAAACTTGAGAGTGACGCCATAGATGGGGAGAGGCCATACTCCCTTTAATTTAGGGTGGGTAAAATTTATGTATTTTTTTTCTTAAAGTGAGCGGATCACCTTGTCAGAACTATTAGACGAAATTACATTTTTAAAATGATATTAAAAATTTTATTTTTTGCTGAATTTTTAAGGGGAAAATTTTTGCTTATAATGTTTTGCTTATTATAATTTATTTAAACAAAGAAGAATTGTAATAATTTCTGTCTAATTGTAATATTATGTTATTATTAGTTTAGTTTTTTGTTTTACCATTTTGGCAATTTTCAAATTATAAGCACGCTGTGGCATCTCTACCATCATTTTGGGAGAGATGATATGCTATTAGTTGTTTGTAAATGTTATTGTTTTATATTTTTATTAACAATAAATCCAGTGAACTGAAAAGACTTAGTTGTGGGAATCATGAAAATATAAAAATGAGAAAAGAAAAAATATATCAATATGCATATTGTTCATTGTAAATAATGATTAAATGTTGTTCTGATACAAAAAAGCTTCGTGAGTATTGCAAAAAATACTTTTCAGTTTGTAATAGTCATGAAAAAGGAATTCCACAATAAAATAATGTAAAAATATTATAATCCATTCAAAAGGCCTCTAATAATTGTTCAAATACTAATATTGAATAGCTCCTCTAAAGTGGTTAAACCTCTACTACCCCAGTGTGTGGTGCTGAACGGCGGGTTTAACTGCATTTTACTCTATCCCATCAAATCCTTATAAAATTTCAGTTGTATAATATATTTTATAATTGCAAGGAAGGATTCTCAGTGCAGGGACAAAACACCCTCGGAACACAACGTCAAGAGTTGTACAGTTTGAAATTAACCGGGAATATTACTTAAATTAAACCTCTCTTAAATAGTGTCCAGACCTATACTACCCACGTGTGTGCTGATTAGCGGGTTTAATATCACGTTTATCCTCTCCCACCCAAATGCTCCTCAAATTACAAATCGTTATACATAGTAACGACAGCACTAAGTCAGTTAGGGCAGAAATGCTGTTAGGCAGGGCTAGATCGAATTATGTGGATGGGCGTATGGCTGTCCACCAAACACCCAATGATACGTTTTTGTACATCTGGAAAGTTATTTTATTCATATATTTTATATGTGAATAAGGGCTATAATCCCCGAGCGGGCTCTGTGTCTACCATCCAATAATCAAAAGGACTCAACGGCCAGCTCTCCCAATGTTGTTAAATTTCCAACTGTGTATTTTAATTAGATTTTTTAAATTACAGCACCAGCAATATATATTGAAATAATAATAAGCTATATTAATTATTCTTCAAAGATAAAATCATTTTAATTTACTACATCTTTCATTTTACTACTTACAGCCCTTCTTCCAAAAAGTATGGCATCTTTCCCAAGATTAATATAATTATATTTCTTTAAAGTGTGTGTTGCAAAGATCATTATTATTTGTCCTAAATTTCGCTTAGTGTACATTCCTGGTAGTAAAAATGTTTCGTTTAGAACCATAAATTCCATGCTTTTATTACGTAATGGAAACGCCTCCATTGCCGATAACTACACCCCGAATCGTGTATTTTAATTTGGAATTGCTGGCATAGATGATACGAGTTTGATGATGATTTAAAGTCGTGTAAGAGTGGAGGAGATGGACGCCAGATTGGCAGAATCGCACATCCCGAATTTATGAATATGATGTCTGTTTGGTTCACGAAAGCAGACGCACGAATAGACATCGCGCGGTGGGGAATCTAAAACGGGAAGAAATAGGATTACCAACTTTATGAGGAGAAAAATGAGTAAGTTTTAGAGAAATGCAGAAGAACATTTTCCTTGAATTTCATCATTCCAAATAAGTACCATGTACTTGATTTACAATTTAATTATAATTATGACATGAAACAGGCAAATGGAAAAATTGGATGAATTTATCTTTTTCTTTAGTGTGCCAAGGATTTTGAACCAGCAGTTGTCCAATATCAAAACAATGTATGGACAAGTTGTCTTTAAAATAGCATGATATGAATTAAATACGTCGAGTAGTTTGTTAGCTACGATACATAATACCCTAAAACCCTGCTTTGTCCGAAAATATTATCCGATATTGTTACTTTATTAGTTGTTCTATTATGTTAATACGTGTATTGGTATCCAGAAATGCTTTTGATAGTCAACATTACTTTATTTGAATTAAATTTTAATACTATTTTCCCAATTTTCGAAATCAGAGTTTTAAGACTTCCAAAGAGAGCATGTAGCTCTCTACTATGACATTGCGATCTAATTTTTTTGAATTCTTAAAATATTTCCGATTGTCTAACTGTTTCAATCAATAGATTATTTAATAAAAACTCCATAGTAAAGCCAAGGGGTGCTTTTTTTGCAATTTTGTGAAAGCTATCAAAGTATTTGTAAGTATTTTTGGCATACAATTGTGATTTGTTAAGAGTAATATTGTGTGTAAATTGGGAGTTCCTGTGGCCTTTTGTTTCCGAGATATCAAAGATTCCTAGGTGAGTTTATAGCCTTAACTCGCGCTGTATTTTAATAATTTACAGCAAATGTTCTAGATTTAATAATTATTTAAACAACTTGTAGGGAAAATGAACCATAATTAAACTCGAGTAGAGTATCTATTAGTGTTTAATAATGTATTTTTCCAATTAGTTTTTTACAAGATTTTAT
>JXOV01013142.1:0-18190 GCA_001014945.1 Clogmia albipunctata
TTTAAGCTACAAAAATGCATAAAATATTTTAGATTTAAATGAAATTGAATTGGAAATTACGTTCTATTAAATTATGACATAGATAATTTACAATTTGAATATCTCGCTAAACAATTAACAAATAAAAGTAATTGTAAAAACGTGCTTTAGAAACTGACAGTATAAGAAAAGCATTTCTTAATTTTGACAAGCAATTTATTCAATTCCAAGAATGGCCAAAATGAAAATATTTTGGATTATTTCTCGCCCCCCTTTTTCATAAAAGCCAGTTTTATTCAATGTAATTTCGATTAATTACAATTAAAACCCTTAAATAATCTGACATTCCCAAAAATAAACTCACATCCAAAGAGCCAATCAATAACTATTGACATCTGTGGAAATACTCAATTGGCGAATCCAGTATAAAGCTCTGTTTTTGAGTGCGAAGAAATTTCTCCGGATTTTATTATGATTAATTAAATTGCATTGCCAGACGTTTATGTAACTTTCATTTCATTCCAGTCCTGTCACACATCCACACACAAACAGTCACACCAATTAGGATTACATGCAATTAATCTTAAGAGACAGCCACACAACGGAATGCAAATGTAATCGCGATTGATCGGCGAAAAAAGTGACGCCATCGCGATCGATGTGCATCGATCACATGGAAATGGCGAAATGATCTGGAGCTAATGGACGGATTTTAGGGCCAAATTTAATGTTTCGGCTAAATAGTCCAAGATCGTTAAATTTTTGGCGACTTTTTATATTAATTTTAATTATGCCATTAGCAGAAAACTGTTTTACGACACTGCAATAAAAATACTTGAAATAAAAATCGTGTCCATTAATGATCTTACGTCGAATTTCGCATTTGAGTCACATACATGTGCAATGTTGTCGCTAATTTCTAATCGATTACATTGGCCAATTGCAATTCACTGAAGCAGCTACGATCAATGATCGCCTCCCTCTTCCTCAATCACAATTGCATAACTCGGTTTTTAATTAACTAAATTCGTAATGAATTGTGATCAAAACTTATACTATTTAGACATTTCAAACAGAGATGATCTTTATCATTTGAAAACAAAAACATTTCTGCCATATCGAACAAACGGATTGCTTAATTATGAAACGTCTACGATCGTCTTTTGTGATAGGCGCCACCCATCTGACCATTGAAATCCGATCTGTCAACGCCAACTCATAGATCTCATTCCATTTTTCAAACCGAAACGATCTGATGCTTTTACTTATCGCAAAATTTGATTGAAAATATGTATGTTGCTTTTACATTGACTTGCAAATACAACGGAAACGATCGAATCGCTTTTTGTTTCTCTAGATAACTGTAGTTTGATATTCGATATTTTTATTTAGTGAATCTAATATTTCAACAAATATTAATTAAGTGGTTTCGTTGAAATATTTTCTAATATTTTGCGGATATTTCCTAAAAGATATTGAAGACAAGATATATTAAAGACGAAAACAAAATAAATTGTGTCATTAATTACTTGGAATTTGGAAAGGCTAATGAATACGAGTATATGGGTTGTACAGAAAATTGGAACATAAATAATCATTAAAAAGATTAATAGTTGCAGCAATCGATACAGTTATTTTGGTATTTTATTTATTTTGGTCTTTAGAACGGATTTTGTTTAAAATACTAAATTGACAAATGCGTATTATAATCATATACGAGCATACTATAATAGTTATTTATACAACAAGGTCGATAAGATAAGGCATTAGTGCTAAACCCTGTAGAAAGACAATATAAAGAAATAATATTATTAAAATTATATTTGTACACAAAACCAATACTAATGCAAGATGGCGAACGTGTAAAATTGGTAATTTTCAGACACAATACATTTAAAGCTGACTTAGTTTAAAACAGAGTTGAAAACAAAGCAAACTGTTTTTTTTGTATGAATTTTGCATGCTGCGCTTGTAGCTGGCGCGCGCCAATTATTAATATAAGGATTATCTTTAGCCCCGAGCACGAGAATTTAATAATGCTTATCGACCGTGTTTTATACAAAATTTTACGCATTTTTATACAAATTGACATAAAGTTCTTCGAGTTTCTGTATATAGGTACTTGTGCTACAAGGGTGTAAAGTCAACTCACTTTTAACAAGTGAAACATTCGAGCTGAAGGCGAGTGTTTCATCGTTTCCGAGTTAGAAAACAGAACTGTACAAATTGACATGTTTCACAAATGTTTCAAGTGAAATCCTAAATTGTAAAGTTATCGTTAACGGTTGGAATTCAAACTAATATTGTTTGTTTCCTCTTAACTTCTTGGTCATAAGACAAATGCCTATTTTATTGTGACATGAAACATTTGTTTGCTTTATTTTATGTAAAATAAATTTCCATTTAAAGCAATATAAGGCTATTTCTATAATTTACTTACATTACAGTTAACCAGATTTATCTCAGATATCTACGTAATGTGCCATAGATCGAATAGAAATTGCCAAAATATATGTAGATGGGTGTTGAAACGGTAAATATTAAAATTTTAAAACAGGAAACATTAATTAATTTGAAATATAGGCACGGTCATACGGCATAGCCAAGACCAATATTTTGTGTAGTTTAAGGGCAACAGTGAAGACAAAATTTTGACTTTGAGACAAATTTGTTGGATAGTTTATGACATTTTTTTCACTAGTGAAATAAAAATTCAAAATTTTCACTTAGTGCGATAATGTGAAACATTATGAAACTCAAATGGATATCGAAAAGCGTATGTTTCGATACAAGAGTGTAAAAAATTTATTTTGCTGTATTCCATAAACTAGTCTTTGTTGCGGACGAACATAATTGAATTTGAATAAATTCCATAACTGTAATCTGAAAGTGTTCGATACTGTTCGTCAAAATTTAACAGTAAAATCTCCAGTATCAAAGTTACTTTTCATATAAATTGATGAATTTCATTTACGAAGGTCACACTTTAATAATAAAAAACACTAGTGCTTTAAGGAATTCTTTAAAGCACCTGTGCTATAAAAACGACTTTGACAGAAAAACAAAACGCTATTTTGTGTAATTTAAAAAAAAATCAGTTAATCGATAATTGCCGATAAAAACGTTCGCAGCGGTTTTTTTCAAATTGTAGAACAAGTAAGACACACTCTAATAAAATTAGAGGCAGAACCACCACTTAAATAAATCTGAATTGATTGGAAAGAGATAGAAATACTCTAACAAAATTTTTAAATTTAAATTTAAAATAACAGTCGATACAGTTTATTAGATTGAGATGGGAATACTCACAATGACATAATCAAATTAAATATTTATAATATAAATTTGTAGAGATTGGACAACAAAACAGTAATTTTATTAATTGGTGACTAATTTGCGAGAAAATTTTGAAATATTACCGCACGCCGTGCTGTAAAGTAAACCATTACAGAACCAATTTGCGTTAAAACGAGGCTACTTTTCGATACGGAATTACAGAATTCTTTTTTCGCGCTGAAAAATGTCCACCTAGGATTCGATCCCACGATCTCCGGTGACGCAGTTCAGGGCGCCAACCACTAGACCAATCACCATAAAATTCGAGTAATTATTCATTGTTTCTAGAAACTAAATATAATTTACCATGAATAGGTTAATACTTTTAAAGGCAATTTCATTATAAATCTAAGATAAGCTACAATTCGATTATATTCAATTGAAATGGAAGTTCTTTCCGTAACATTGCTAGTATTAGGTAAGAAATTTAATAAATATTGCAAAGTAACAATTATTCTTAATTTATAAAATTTAGTTTTAGGGTTCGTAGAATCTAGAATTCCTACTCACAACTGTAATACGCCAGTTGTAGGATGTACTAATGATAACGTTCCGTATTGTTTAAGAGGTGAATACGACATGTACCAAGTAGTTTTTGGAGATTGTTCTTTGTTAAAAGAGAGGTGTTTTCATCCCGAAGCAATGGAAGTTGATTTAAAAGAGTGCATAAGCCTTATAGGATGGTTTATGTGAAAATTTGTTAAAGACGTTCCGAGTGTTTATTAATGTTTATCGACTGTGTTTTATACAAAATTGTGTGCATTTTAAAATAAATTAGCACAAAAATTAATAAAGAACATTCATTTTTTTAAAATCGAATCTGAAATTTGTTATCTCCATCACATTGTTTTTCGTTATTTTTGTAATTCCATGGGAAGATGCAGAAAGCTATATCTTGTTTCTTTCGCTCGAATATAACGTAGATATTTCATTTAATACGTTAAATTTAAATTGAAACAATCCGTGATGTTCTGTTTGAAATAGAAATCTCTTTATAAAACGTTATATTTAAATATATTTAAATTGTAGCAATTCGTTTTGTTGTAAAATCATTCACAAATACAGTTAAACCATATACAGCGAAACTGACGTCCATATAAATTTGTTGGATTTCTTTCACGGAAGTCACACTTTAATAATAAAGAAAAAGCACTAGTGCTTCAAAAACGTCTTTAACAGAACAAATTTTAGTGTTATAATATCAATTTTATGCGACAAAAATGCATTAAATGATTTATAGTTAAATTATTTTAATTTTAAAGTTAAGTTATGATAATTTCGCTTCATTATCACCTTTGTTGCATTTTTGTGTTAAATTATCTACTTCATTACCTTACCTATGGGTAAACTAAGTTTATTTATAAATAGGGACCCAAAGTAGACATAACATAAGATTTTTATGCATTGTTGTTGCATAAAGCTCGTATACAGAACAAATATTAGTCTGTTCAGAATGTTTTAAAGGACTATTGATTTTAATTTTGTGAAATCTTTGACAGAAAATCATAAAAACATATGCTTACTTAAATATTCAAATTCTTACAGTTTCATCCAATTTAAAAAAAAAACATGATAAATCTGTCGTTTATACTAAAGGGCAAGAACAAATCAAAAAGGGGGAAGATACTCGTATTCGTATACGGATTCTGGAAATAAAGAAAAGAAAATATCAAACTTGGTATAAGATTTGAGTACATCATCCGATTGTAAATTTAAACAACAACAAAATATATCAGAAACACGGTTATTAAATAATTATAATGAAAAGGTATACATTTCATATTTTTAAAATTTATAATATAATCGTATAATAATCGTAATTTTAAAAAAATGTCTTAAAGTTTTATTTAGATCACGGTTGATGAACATATTCAAACATATGACTTGCCTTATAAATAACTAATAGCATATGTTTTTCTCACTTTTAATGTTGAATTTAAATTTCAAAATGAAGTTTTTAGATATTCATTACTTATTACAAAATGCATTTAGTTTTGAAAAAAACTTGGTCGATAAACATTGTTAAAAACGGGGCCCTAGTGATTAAATAATATCTTATTGATTTTGCTATTTAAATAACAATCATATTCTCATTCTAAGTTTTATTTTATCCGTAAAGAAGTAAACACATAGCATTATAATAGTTATTTATGATTGTCAGTAACATCAGAAATTATGTATTGTAATGAAATGTTAAATTGGACCAGACAAATCAATAATTGTGTAATACGGTAAACTTGGGAGAGATGCCATACTTTTTGGAAGAAGAGCTGTAAGTAGTAAATTGAAATGTTTTTAATTTTGAAGTCTATTTAATATGGCTTATTATCAAATCAATACACTTGGGCTGGGGTTGTAATTAAAAAAAATATGTAATAAAAACTGACAGTTCGGAATTTGACAACTTTTCCAACATGAATGGGAGAGATAGATTCCTTTTACATGAATTATAATCTTTTAGTTATTTTGGTGCGGAAATTTCTTTTTCATGACTATTGCAATATGAAAAATACTTTTGGCAAGGCTCACGAGGTTTTGTTTTGACCAGATCAACATTTAATCAGCCTATTTTTGTATTTTCTCATTTCCTTATTTTTTGCCATTGTCAAAACTTTTTTCTTCGATTCACTGGATTCACTGTGGCCAATATATTTCCTAAATAAATATAATGCAACAACATTTGCAAATAAATAATAACATGGCATCTCTTCCAAATTGATGGGAGAGATGCCATAATGTTGTAATTAAAGTAATAATAATATTTGAATGTAATATAATAACTCCATTCCGTATTAAGCACTTGTACTGTAAAGATATTAGCTGTACATAAATTATTATTCTCACTGAAGAATCAGAGTTTTTCCCAAACACAAAATTGCAAACATGGTAAAATACTAACCAACCCATCATTTACAACTCAAAATAACACATTAATGTTTGTTTATAAAAATTCAGATAAGCAAAATTTTTACCCAAAAAATTCAGGAAAAAATATTAATTTAAAAATATCACTTTAAAAATTTAATTCCATCGAAAAAGTAATGATAAGAAATTTAAGAGCTTTGAAACATAGAAAAAAATTACGTCTATTAACCCACTTTTAATTAAAGGGAGTATGCCGTCTCTCTCTCTCTCTCTCTCTCTCTCTCTCTGGAATCTATCCCAAGTTTATCCTATGTTTTTTATTTGATTTCAAACAATTTAAATCAATTTAAGTATAACTTTTTAAAAATATTTACAAATTTTTATACTCGTACTGTTAACAGATCAGTTTACAAATTATTTCGAAAAAACTTAATTAATTGGCTTTAAAATTGTAAAAATAAAATTAGGTTTAGTTGAGAAAGAGATTTGTGAAACTTCACAAAACTTATTTAATCGGATACTTAAGTTGTGATCCACACTGTAAAACTCTTGTTTCGCTCTGAGACGAAGTAGTTCGCTCTCTCGATTACTACAAAGTCGAGTAGTAGTGTATAGTATTACTACACAAAGTGGGGGAGTTTCGTCATTTCTTGGCAGAGGTAAGACCAACAGGTAGATTTAATCGGCGGTTAAATTTCATTCAACTTTCGAAGCGCGATCACGTTTGTCGTGGAATTGGAGGCGCGCAAGATCGCGAAAATCGTAAATATTAGTGTGTGATAAATTTGAACGAAAATTTGAGAGTTTGGTTTGTGAATTAATTACCTGTTTAGTTTTTTTTACAAAGAGGCGGAAAAAAGATATTGATTATAAAGTGAAATGTGTGGCTAATAAGAATTTGTGAAACGTTTTTTGGGGATTAAGTGGCCGAAAATTAATTGTTTCTTTTTGTGCGTGTGTGTGTATGTGTGGTGCAGAAACCGGTGAAAAGAAAATTTAAACTAGATGAATCTGCTATTAATTAAGTGTTGAAATGGAGAACGATCAAGAGATTTTTCGCAGCAGCAAGTGCAGCAAACATCCGCGCAAAATGAACGATACGGTGAGATTTTCTCTTCAAAGACGCAGCATTTTTTCGCTACATGTTTTGTTTGTTTGCAAGAAAACAATGGAAATTTTTCCGGAAAAAAGGAAAAGATTTTTTCCGTTGCTGCTTCCAATTAATTTCTCCCCAACTTTTGCAATTGAAACCGAAACTAAAAGCTATTCTAAATATGCATTTCGCCGCAGTCGAGCAATAAATATTCTGCAATTAATAAACACCTTTAAAAATTAATTACATGAACGAATTTATTGGCCGAACCCAACAGTGCGCCGATTGCAAATTGCAGAGTTTTGCAAGAGGCAACCTTCACTATTGGAATTTATTCGAGAGTAATGTTTCACCTTATTTAGAGATCCAGAGGCACCGTTCTGTGCCTTTTTTCTGATCGTAGGTGGACAAGGGGAATATTCGATTCACGACCAATTTCAGAGACAATAAAACACGCCAAAATACTGCGATTTTATTACCTTAAAATAAAGAAAGGACTGGCTTAAAATTATGAATCATTCTTTGTGCAAATTCCAAATCACATATATAAAAACTATCATTGAGGAAAATTATAAGGGAAAATGAATTTTAAACTTTAAAATTAATATTTATTTATATTATTTAGGATATTATGTACTATATATTGTTTGTCTTCAATTTAACAATTTTATCATTATTTTATTTTTATGCTGATTATTTGTGCAAACAATTTGAAAATATAGGTTTTATTGAAATGTTTTTTACTTAACTTAATTTATGTTATTCAACAGACTTCTTTAAGGTTTGGAAGTAAGTTTAAGGGGCTAGTGTTTTTTTATTGATAAAGTGACCTCTATTTGTAGCAAAATATAATAATACGAGTTAGATATGTAATCAAATCATAAGTCATAATTTTATTATATAAATAAATAGTATAAACAGCCAATGAAATTTGAGCAGTAAAATAAATAAACATCCAATTCACTTTAATTTGTAAGTAAAGGAATATTTCTGACTTACTCAAAGTCAGGTTATAAAATTTTACATTCGATAGAAAGGAAAATATATTTATATACATAAAGTCTAAGAATTTTTTTGATGTTGGCATTATAAACCTTTATCACCTGGGAGACACTTGCAAGTTAAGAGGGGCAGTTCTCAGAAGACTAGTTGCTTTCCTTATAGGACATTATCTTGTCATTTATCATTTGAATAAAATGACTCTTTAAGATGAGACCATCTGTAGGCTACTGTGCCTGGAAGAGAATGAGACTACAAAACACATCTTGTGGGATTGTAGGGCTTTCATCAGATTTAGAAGAGAGGTTCTTTCTCGTGAGGAACCTAGTGATTTTTGAAATACTCTGGTCAAGAGAATTCTATCTTTCACAAGATGCACATCTACTAACCTAAAACTAATACACAATAATAAATAAATAAATTTGTCAAGTAAAATAAGAGAGAAAACTGTTATCAGTTTAATCCAGAGCAATATTTTACAACACTAGTGCTAAACCCTCTCGAAAAGCATGTTAAAATTATAATGGAATTGTTTCCAGCACAAGTAGAATTTTGCTGGAATTCTAATTATATTTGTACACGAAACCAATATCAATACACATAAATGGTTTAAAATTAAAATTTTTGTAAAACTTAAATTGAAAGACGGCTCACTATAAAATCTGATTACTGCCATTATTTTATTGATGGCACATCTTCCGGATTCTATCTGCACAGTATTTTAAAGAAAAAATTTCCATTAAAATTTAATTCACACGTCAAACTCGAGTTAAAAACTAGTTGGCGAACGTGTCGATTTGGAAATTTCCAGTCACAATACATTTAAAACGAAAAGATGGTAAGAGACACAGTAAAAGACGGTAAAGACAATCATCTTTTGTATGAAGTTACCATGTTGTGCTTCTAGGTGGCGCAGCACTAATGTCATTGGGAGAAAATAAAGTATCTTATGTCTTATGATCTAAAAGGTCGCAGTGTAGATGCCATTGGGCAGAAACCACCTACAAATAAATTAATAATTTTTCGCAAATCCTTTGGTATAAATTACTATTGATCACTTTTTAAAGTTTTTTTTCTGGAATAATTTATTAATTGAAAATCCATATACTCGAATGAATATTTAAACCTAAAACGTAATAATCTTCATCTTTTTATAGCAAAAGGAATGTGTCCATAATTTTCGTAACAGTCATTATAAAGTAATTTCTACCCACAAATTTACTACTTAGTTGTTAAGCCCAGCATTAATGAAATGTAATGATGACTTGTTGACTCGCCCTGAAATTTCAGAATTCTTGTTTTTCGTATTGTGTTTTCGCACTCTTTAACATCTTTGCCTGTTTTTGCATAATTGAGAAACCGCGATGACTCGATCTTTAAATCAGTAATTACTTATTCAACAAAAGTATTGTTCCTTCTGAATTTTTTTGCCATTCTTTTAATGCAAAAATGTCTTAAAGGCAGACTTCATTTGAATACATTCATTGGTAACCCATATTTTACGTTTTCTAATTATGGAAATGTAATTAAGTCAATGAAATATATTAGATAAAGATGAAATCTTAATTAATCTTAATTAATTAGTAATTCAATAGGGTCGAGTTTCATAATAATTAAATATTTTCGCAAATGGCACAATTTAAAATAATCAGATTATTAAACGGTTTCAATTGATTTGGAATAAAAATTAAGGTTTTTTTTTATGAAGAAATCAATTACTAACTTCAACAATAAACTGTTATGTATAATAAATAAATAATTGAATTATTGTGTGAAAAACTTGATTACGGGGTACAAGAGATGGGTAAAATCCCAAATGATTGGCTTTTAATGGGCTCATTAATGCCATTACGTTTCATCCGGAGTTTTTGCTGTAAGATGTTTATTCGCTCAAAATTGCAATTTTAATAGATGCATCTTTATATGCCCAGTTTTTAATGGAATTGCATAATTTATTTGTGGTATTAAAGTACAAATGTTTAATATCCTTTATTGTTTAAAATATGAATCAAATCGATTTTTTTTTAGAAATCTCAATTTTGTACAAATGAAAAAATAATTTTAGAGCTAATAGTTAATTTAAAAAAAACTTTAAAAATTGTTATAATTCTACCAATAAAATGAGAGGAATATATCGATGGTCCGAAGGAACAACGACGCAAATGTAAAACTGACAATTTTACAGAAGAGCAAGAAAATGAATAACTGTCGTATAAAATACAAAAATGGTCTGATAAGTCTCCGGCCTTTAGGTCAGATGAAGCTGCTTTTACCAAGAAACTTGTTTATAGTTTAGAATGTTTTCCCAGATAGTTGGTTTGCAGAGAATTATCTCATCAAAGAGATTGCAGCTGAGCAAGGTTTGGCGCTGTTTAGTCGTTATCCAAATAAATTTTTCATCATTTTGTAATCAATGATAAAGTATTAGTCTACTGGTACCCACCAGAGGCCATAATTAACATGGTCTAAAGGCCTATTTTGCAGACGTTGCCTGTAAACACAATAAAAACGAAAGTTTAAGTCCAATTTTGAGCAGTGGGTGTCTGGGAGACTTGTTCTAAATAATACAACTCTTGTGATATTGACTTCTTTGGAGGCCAGAGCACGATAAGTCGGCTGTTATTTTGACCTTGAGGAAACGACCTCCTCTGGCGATCCATTATTTTTTGTATTTTAAAAAAATATTTTTTAAACTTTTCAAAAATCCCTATTTCTTAAATTTCTCTTCTTTGCAGTGAAAAACTTTTAGAGTAAAGCTAAAACGAAAAAAAATATGATTTACAATATAAGTTACTGCTACATTTATAAATCTGTTATTGATCTGAAGGATGCCGTGACTTCATTGGTTCCTTTTTTGTTGCCGAATCAAAGTAAAAGACTATCGTTTCATCTTCAGTAAAAACTCGTTAGTTAGATAATTGGTTCTGGGTCGTTACCACACAGGTCCAGAAATGTCCCTGCGCATTCTACCGATCATGCCTTTTCCACTGTCGAAAGAAGTTTTGGTATCCATTTTGCAGAGTTGTAACTAACCAAGTTCGTTTTTGATGATCCTTTGGACTCTTGTATGTATATGTATACTCTTCCGCGATAAGAACAATTTGTTCAATTAATTTAATATTTTCTTAAGTCATTGCCATTGCCGGTCGTCCACCACCATATCCCGGTAAAATGAATATCCTGCCGCTCCTGAATTCATAAATCTACTTGTAAAAAGTGCTTTGTGCTGGTGAAAATTCTCTATACACCATTACTGCGGTGTGTCCTTTCAGCATAAAAAGTTCGAAGACTGCTCGGTGATTCATTTCTTCTTCCATGTTGAAATTCTTGTCGAAATGTTCTATTCAAATACGCTTTAAAGGCTAATCCGTCGTCCTTTTGCCTCAAAATTTAAACTGAAAGAATGTCTTAATCCCTTTGTGGGGTCCATATGATCCTAGATCTTAGGATACCTGAGATTATACGAGCAAATGGATACTTTTACGTAGTAGATGTAATCTATTTGTCTAACAATTGAACATGGTGTATTTTTTCATGGCATACTATACAATTGCCTCAGTTAATTTGTCACATGTCTTTGATATATCCTTTAAAAAGTATTGATAGTAGTGCTGAACCCTGTTGAAAAACAACGTAAAGAAATAATAATATTATAATTATATTTGTACACGACACCAATACTAATGCAAATAAATGGATTTAAATTAAAATTTTGGTATAACTCAAATTTTAAGAAGGTTCACTATAAAATCTGGTAACTGCCATTATTTTATTGATAATACATATTCTAGATCCTGTTAAAACGTATTTTAAAGAAGAAATTTTCATTTAAAACGAACAGAAGGTAAGGTTACGCAGTAAGACTCAGTAAAACAGTCAACTTTTCTATGAATTTAGCATGTTGTGCTTCTAGCTGGTCGTTTTAACGAAATAATTATTCAATTTTTAATAGTTCCTTATTGAAATTGTAGTAAACTTTTTTATTTCTTGATTTATTCAGATTATGTAAATTATATAACTTTTAATCAATTAAAGTTTTTCAAAAGTATTTAAGTTTTATCTCACTAGTGATTAAAGCTGTTTATATTAATACACATTTTTTCACCCCAAACATTAATATATTCTACTGTTGTAAGTAAAAAATTTATAAATAAATTGGAAAGTTAAAGTGTGCCGGTTGAAAATGTGGGTATCGTGCTTGTGGCCATAAAATCAGGTGCTAAATGTATAAAACAAATGAAAATGATAAAAAGTAGTGTTGCATTGAAAAGAAATAATTCTCCAAAAAATGTTGTAGGAAATAATGGTGGTCGAATTTCAGGCATGGAATAAGTTTCAAACGGGCAGACACTGAACACAATATTTCCCAAAAACTATTGGCCAAATGGTTTTATCGATCAGGTTTTTGCATTTAATCAATTCCGCATGTTAATCAATTTTTGCACTCGTCGATTTTTTGCCGCAATAATTGTGGAGAATGTGGAAAGAAATAGAAACCATATTAGCTTTTTTGTGCAATGTTTCAATAGTTGCTGAATAAATCACCGCTAAACTGAGCATTTACGATTATATTATCGATATCGGAATTATGGGATTTAAAATGTTATTTAGCGTTAAAACGATCAAACGATCTTGCTCCATTATGATCACATGAGCAGATTCGTGGAGGTTTTATTATTCGCCAATCATTAAAAATCCAACAATTGCTTTGTCTTTTTGCGAAATTGTAATGTATTCTCTGTAATCAATTGAACGATCGCATTATATAATAAACTCTGTTGATCCTCACTTGGCGAATGAAAGAGATCACCTCCGATTCTATTGTCTAAAAGTTCAATTCAATCTTCTTCATCCAGTTCATTCAGCAGTAATAATGTGCAAAGTTACATAACCTGAACTATGCGAATCGAACAACATTTGGAGGGAATTATTTGCTTAAGAGCATCGCGCGGCGCAAAGAGAAATGGGCAAATGATCGTTACTGGATTGGGTTGTGTTGATCGAGGCCAGCGATGATCGCGCGCGCGATCTAAACAAATTGTAGTCGCGTCGTGCGGTTATTTAATAGAACATGGAATTAAATTAGCTTTCCTATTAAACGATCGATCGATCGGTCGACGATCACATTAAGACATTAAATAACAAGTATCGTTTTTTCGCCAACTGCGATGATGTATCTATATTTTTACCGAAAATAATAAAACAACAAAAAAATTGATGCGGGTCGACCCCACTGATTGTAATTACGCAAGGCTCGTCGTCGTTACATCTTTCCATTACACTAAACATTGCACGAAGAATTCAATTAATAATAATTTAATTACGATTTATTAATCAGCTTTTCATGTGTTATGGTTGTTTGTTTTTTCTTCTTCATTTTGGCAATATCTCAGTTCCGCTTCTCATTTTTGGTCATGAAAAAATCAGCAATGCTCATGTTTTTTTTTCTTCTTGATTGGCAAGTAGTTTTGAAGTTATTTATGTGCATTTAATTTTCCATCGATGGAATCCGTTATTACATCATGTTTGCGAATATAAAATGACAATTGGTGAGTTTTTGATTTGTTTGGTACTCTTGAATGTCATGGGAATACATTTTTTTAGTATTATTAATTGAATATTTGCGATTTAAAAGCCATTTAGACGAAAACTCAAATCAAATCACAATAAAATTGGTTTGTGTTATTTAATATGACAGTAAATATCGTATTCTGTTTAAAGTGCATTGTAACTGTATTGTTATGTTATGTTGGATTGAGCATTCGAGCCTTACGACGTCGATTACCAACCTCCCTACTATAGCCTGTCTCCCTCATTCGTCCATTTGTGGATACATTCCGGATCTAGGTTTAGCAGGTTGGTATAAATGTCGCCTTGTTAGTATGGGTTTCAATTGGATATTTTGAGGATAGGATTGTAATTGTGGAATCATGGGTTGTCTTATATTGACAGTAATTTATCCGTCATAAATCCTTAGAGAGCAAGTTGACGCCTATACCTTTCCCCTCATGAACAGCGGTCAAACCAAATAGTGTTAGTCCTTACCAGTGCTCTGCAGCTAATACTCTAAAAGAACGAAATCGTTCCAAAAAAGGGAATGAATTGAGTGAGCCCACAAAAAGTAATAAAAGTGATTTCGAGTTTGGGTCAGATTCACGATCCTGGTGTCCTATATGTTTCATTTGGTCGTAGTAACCCTTAAAAAGGAAAGGTAAACAATAATAATATTTCACTTCCATATTCTACTTTTAACCTCTTCCGTTCAATACATATCGTATTCTATGGTTTACATTGACTAGCATATTTCCAATTTGCAAAGTAAATTTTTTTATTTACAATACCTAACCATTTAATTTACTATTTCTGATAACAACCTGGAAGTCTACTGCTTATCTGTAATAGAATTTTCATCACTGTTAACAGTAAGAGTGTTTCATATAAACTTTTGTATGATTTTAGCATATTAAATATAGGACCAATATCAGGCACCGCACAATAGCGCAGTACAGATCTGGACATAGAATGGTTCTATTGTTGTTTTATACATAGAGATAGTATGAATTGCCAATGCAAATTATATAATAAAATCATTTTTGTATATTTTGACTATGGTTGAGAACCAAATTTGTTTATTTTTAGTATTTAAGTTGACGAATTAACGCAAAAAAATCACTAGTTCAAGATTACGAAATGTGTTTTTTACTCCTCCACAATCTGATTAGTCACCTTTCCGTTACTCAAGTTCACTCGTGTAGCTGTTCTCGCTTTACTTTAATTGTCTCAATATTTAAAAATTCAAATAAATTATTGTTCCAATCATATTTCCTTTTTTTAAAAATACGAACAGGCAATTGATCAATTTGAAATGAATCTTCTTATATTTTCATTTTGTTAACTACTAGTTAAATAGTACCTGATATTTGGTAGATTATTATGTGTTTAATGATGTGATAGGATAAAAGTGCTTATTACACCCGCCATTCGACACCGCACACTAGGGCAGTATAGGCCGAGCCCCTTTGCAGGAGAGGTTCAATGTGGACAATTAGTAGAATTTAATCAGTGAAAAATGGGTTAGTTTGGAATAGACAGCTAGTAAGATTAACATTTGATATATTACTTATGTAAGTTTTTAGCCCTTTCTATGAGTAAAAATTACACAACTTATCTAGCTATATTTGAAAAAAGTAAAAATATTTTTTTTGCATTACAACAAGGGGACATAGGGCACTTTCAAATCAAGCTTTGTCTGTGTTTTGCTAATCATTGCTAATTGGAATGAGTGAATAGCTCTTTGCCAATTGTCCAATATTGTTTCACATCGAAAACTGGTTTTGTGTACTATTTTTCTATAAAAAGGTGTACTATTCTCTTCCACAATGAAACATGACGAGGAAAGTTTGAGATAGGAAATTTAGGATTTTGGATAGAAAATTTATTGAAATACAGAATTATAAACGAGAGTGGAAAGAAAGGAAAAGAAGGTTATTAGGAAAAGCGTTACCTGGTGACAACGATCGGGATTCGAACCCGGCATCTCCTGGGAATAGGAAAAGCACGCTACTAACTCGACCACAGAGGCTTTAAAGGCTATACAATTATACATTAGTAATTTAAAACTAAGCTTCGTTAATTATAACGACTATGCGAAGAATTGACTATGGAGCTATAGACACTAATGCTGTCCCGATCTGAACACAATCAGCACTTCAGACCGGTCGGCCACTAACATTCCGATTTAAATGGGCTCTGAATAATTATAAGGAGCTCCTGGGTTGAGCAGTCAGATATTCTCCAGTTCTCGAAAAGAATTTTCAGCGATCACGGTTCAGGAATCCAAATTATTATATTTTTTTATGTTGAATTAATCGATAATTCACTAATAAAATTCAAAACTGTTATAATATAAATTATAAAAAATATCTAAAAAAATAGCAATGAAACTCTTTCTATCAAGAAAAAAAATATAAACATTCGTTACGAAACCACTGTGCAAAGTGATCAGTGGATAAGGAGGAAATGACAAGTTCAGCGAAGGCCCACCAACCAAAAGGTGGAAAGTGGTTTTATCTGAAACTTTTGATCACCAACACACAATTAATTACTTTTCGATCTTGAATTCGAAAAGCGAATAATTTCTTACATTTCTTTCAATTTCCAACCGAATCCATGACTTGTTTCAATAAAGATTTTATTTATTTATTTGCAATTGAGATCGTGAATGCATTCTTGTTTTAATTTATCGCATTCAATAAAATAAATGAATCGTAGTGTTTGAGGCTAACAATTATTGCGAATTAAAGCAGCAGACTTGTAGAGAGAGATGGATTGAATAAATTAACAACTCTATTAGGGGATCACGATTGACAAGCTGTGGACAGAGGCCAATTTGTCTTTTTCGAGTTATTAGAATTTTCACGGCATTTTTGCAACCGTAGTAGGCCGCCTTGTTGTTGGTCAATAAACTCTGTCTTGTTTTTTTTTCATCGCCAAAATCCACGGCCACTTCGATTTAATTGTGATTTATTTATACACGTTTATATCTTAAATGGTGGGTGTGATTAACCGCTTTATTTCTATAAATTACAATCAAACTTTTCAAGGCGTTGTAAACAATGATAGAAAGTTGCAATTGATTTCTATATTATTAACAGATAACGGACCGCAATTTAAATAATCGTTCACATTTCATTGAGCAAATTACATATTACGGACGCTAAAAGGTGCACTTTATGTTCTGCAGATTTTTTATTCGAATATTGCACGTTTATTTATTGACCCCGCAATATAAAACTTTTCCCTTCTTCTCTGCGCTTTGAATAATAATTACTTAAGCTTAATATGGATAATCAAAGTGTTGCAAATTGCATATGTAATTAATTGCGAATCGTTTTCTGCAAACTATTTGCATAACTCTTTATAATCATTATATCGAGATAGCTGCAATTATTATTTTTTATTAATTAAATATTCACAATGTGCACATTTCTTTTCAAGGTACTTCTGGAAAAGTTTTGATTCCGTTGAAGAGAAAAGTATTTTGTTAAATGAATATTTATTTTATTTTTACGAGTATGTCCGAAACCTTTAATTTTTAATATATTTCAGTTCTGATTTGCCTAATTAATACGTTAATAGCTTGAATAAAACAAATTGACACAAATATATCTAATCTATTTAGATTATATTTAATTCAGCAATAAAGTATGTGTTTAATATTGCTTATAAATCGTTTTCATATATGAATAAATGTATTTTTTTTAATAAAAACAGGTTAGATATTTATACAATCTCTTTATGATTAGGTTAAGCGATATCTGGGCTCATTTTTCTAATCTTTGCAATGATATTATGTATCCACATAACGAAATTAACATAATGATTATTCGCAAGGAAAGAATATAAACTCTCTAATTAGTCAACATTTGAATGTATAACTGGATTTTATATTTCATAGTTAAACTTTGGTAACGAAATCACAATTCAAATATAAATAATAAAGAAGAAGAAAAAAACAATAGTATGATACAAAGGCATTTACCCCTTGCTAAAGTAATAATATTTTTATAATATAATGTTCTTGGTGGGACATTTAGTCCTGGTACTCACTTGTTAATCACAGATCAATTAATTAATAATATTTATTTTAAAAAAATTTTAAAGCAACATCTTTTATCGGTCAATAAAATTGAAAATGAAGAGCAAACTTCTATCTCTCGCCTTTATATTCAATTCGACGATACATAAATATTTGTAAGATATAATTATAAAATAATACATATGTTACAAATATTTATGCATCTGAATTGTCGAATTGAATAAAAAGGGGAGAAAGAGAGAGAAGTTTTCGATGAAATTTTAGTTTCCAACAGTTATATNATCTCTCGCCTTTATATTCAATTCGACGATACATAAATA